>CM076583.1:897688485-897980725 GCA_034641835.2 Pinus albicaulis | reverse complement strand
CACCAGCCCAGGAGCCACATATGGTCTGTTGGGTGTAGAAATTATATAACTTATGTGTTATATGTCCAAGATTCTCCTAATCTCACACTATTTTAACTTCATGCAAAATATAGAATATATTCCACCATTGATCATTTGTAGAAATTAAATCAAGATTGCAATGCACACATGAAACAATAAAAATTCACACACATTAACACAGTTTTTTAACGAGAAAGCCTGAAGCTGAAAACCCCAACTATATGTATATAATATATGTCATAGAGATCATGTAACAATCCTCATACAAAGCTGATCATATCAAGCTCTCAGTACAATACAATCGCTACACACTAATCAAGCCCGATCTTGCAAATCCATACACCGATCTTTGCCACCTGCTATCTTGCCTCTACTACGCAATCCCTACTGAAGAATGGCTCTGAATGAACTCGAATTTCTCCAGCCTTTCTCACGCAATCCTCATTGGCATCTCCATTGAGTGTTAGATGCAATCAATGCATCACTATAGTCACAACTGATAGTCACACTTGCTCTTTCACCTACCTCTCTACTGGTCTCCACTGAAACTGCCATGCACTGTAGTTAACTGATGTATTCTTCAGTTGATTAATGAGTTATTATTTAGTGAATTAATTAACTAATTAATTCACACCACTCTCACTAGTGTATCAATCAGTTAGACTAGATACAACTAACTCAACTGAGTCTAACTGAGTTAAACTAAATACAACTCCATCAACTACTTCTATAACTCTACCAAACTCTGTCACATGAGTTCTAAATGAAGTCTCCATGCACTAGCTCCAGTAAACCCTCAGGAATAGCGTAATTCCTTCTGTCAGTTGCTGTGCCACATCTGTGCACTTAACTGAAGTGCTCCAAGAGAATAAAATAATGTTTAGAGTCCAAATATTATTAAGAGCTAATAATATTCGACATATCTATTTTTAGACTGGCAATCTAAAAATAGATTCCGCCCAATATGTCTAAAAATAGAAGTCCATATATTTTCCAACTTGACCAACCATCCATAAATAGCATCCTTCAACTCATAAAATATGATCGACATGTCTAAAAATAGACATAGTCTAAAAATAGACTTTGCGCCAAAAATAGCCCCTGGGCCCACTTAGTGAAGGCGACTCTTTTCACTAAGCTCATCATCTTGTTGAATCTCAACACTCCCTCTCAACAAGATAGGGATTATCTACCACCCCGATCCTGTCTCTATGGTATTCGAATTTGCTCCTGGTGAGTGCCTTCGTCAGAATATCTGCATCCTGATCCTCCGTAGGAATGTAAGAAAGCAACATGATCTTCCACTGCACACAATCTCTGATATGCTGATACTGGATGTCAATATGTTTAGATCTATCATGAAATACTGGATTAACCGAGAGTTTAATGCAACTTTGATTATCACAATATATCACAGTAGGATCTAAGTGAGAACTGAACAACCCTACCAGGATCTTCCTCATCCATATAGCCTCGCATGCAGCCAAACTTGCTACCATGTACTCGGCCTCCGCTGAACTGAGTGCCACGGATCTTTGTTACCTGTTGTACCAAGAAACTGCTGTAGATCTGATACTGAAAATCACTCCAGATGTGCTCTTTCTATCCGTTGGGCTTCCTGCCCAATCTGCATCCGTGAAGCCATGCAACTTCAACTCATTCGACTGTCTGTACCACAATCCATATGTGCCCCTGAGATACCTCAGGACATGCTTTCCTGCCTTCCAAAAGAGCTTGGTAGGCTTAACCATAGCTTGTGAAAGCTGGTTCACAGCATAGCATATGTTTGGTTGTGTATTGACTAAATACATGAGAGAACCAACCAACTGTCGATAAACGGTGGTATCCACTACCTCTGCCTATGTAACATCCTCTTTCCTCTAACCACCAGGAAGAGGAGTGTCGATAGGCTTGCGGCCTTGCATGTGAAACTTCTCTAGTATCTCCCGGGAATACTTGCCTTGAGACACAAACAGTCCACCCTTCCGCTGCCAAATTTCCAATCCCAGGAAATAATGAAGGAGGCCCAAGTCCTTCATCTCAAACTCCTTTGCAAGATCTGCCTTGCATGAGTGTATCAACAGTTCATCACCTGTTAGTATTAAATAATCTACATAAAGTACAATGATCAACAACTTACCCTCCACCACAATCTGGTACAGGTTCGGATCCGCCTCACTCTTGGCGAAATCAAGTCCGGTGAAATCATTGTCTATCCATGTGTACCAAGCACGAGGTGCTTGTTTCAGCCCATACAACGCTCTTTTGAGCCTGCACACATGCAACTCATTGCTGAAGATTTCGAATCCTTCAGGCTGCTCAATGTACACCTCCTCCTCAATGACTCAGTTGAGGAACGTAGTCTTCACATCCATCTGATGAATGTGCCAACCCATCTGCGCTGAGAGAGCAAGGATGGTCCGTATGGAAGAATACCTTGAGACAGGTGCAAAGGTTTCTTCATAGTCGATCCCCTCGATCTATGAGAAGCCATGGGCAACAAATCTTGCCTTGTACTTCTCAACGCTCCCATCAGTAGCTTGCTTCACTTTGTAGATCCATCTCAAACCTACCACTGGTTTCCCTTCCAGCCTTGGGACAATCTCCCATGCACTGTTTCTGACAATCGAATCATACTCTTCCACCATGGCATCTACCCATGCGGGATCCTCCACAGCTTCCTCAAAAGAGGATGGTTCTGTCATGATACACTTGCTCATCAGAGCCATGTATCCAGTAAATCGGTCAGGTGACTGTCTCTGTCTGCGTTGTGATGTAGGTGCTTTTACATTCTGCGCTGCATCAAGATTCAGTCTCTCAGCTTCTGTAGTGCGCTTCCGCCCATTGATGTTTGGCGCTGCATGAGTGGTTTCTTCCACTCCATGAACCTCCTCTTGCGGCTGATCCACATCTTGAGGCTCACCTTTAGGAACAAGTAGCTCCTCATCTGCATGCAAGTGTAGCTCCCTCTCAAGCGACAACTTCATGGCTTTCTCCTCATGAAATTGGATATCCTGTCGCACGACAGTCATCTGAATGTTTGGAAAATACAAACGATAATTGTGGGGTGTTTCTATGTACCCCACAAATATCCCAACCTCTACGGTCGGCTCCAGCTTCTTCCTGGCATCCTTCGTCACATGAATGTAAATTGGTGATCCAAAAATCTTCAAATGAGAAATATCAGGCTTCTTACCAGAAAACGCCTCTTCGGGTGTACTCATGCCAAGTAATCTATGAGGACAATGGTTTTGCACATAAACCACAGTGTTGCATGCCTCAGCCCACAAGTGTATGGGAAGGCCCTGATCATGCAACATCGCCCGTGTATCACCCATGATCATTCTGTTCTTTCTCTCCGCAACCCCATTCTGCTATGGGTTATGAGGCGCTATGAGTTCTCTTCGAATTCCTTCTTTGCTGCAGAAGTCTTTGAATTCACCAGAGATGTATTCACTACCATTATAACTCCTTAGAGCTTTCACCTACTTCCTCAAATATTTCTCAACCAGCGCCTTGATCTCACAAAAATTTGAGTATGTCTCGCTCTTCTTCTGCATGAAGAATATCCAGCACTTACGAGAAAAGTCATACCTGTGCTTTGCTGTTGAAGCAACTGAGAAAGGTCCACACACGTCTGTGTGAATTCTCTCAAGGATCGTCGTGGCGCGACTATCCTTCTCATGAAAAGTGGTCTTCACAAATTTTCCCAAAGTACATCCCTTGCACTGATCTGATTGCGCAAGTGTACCCTTGGGAAGCCCGGTAGAAATCTGCTGCAAAATTTTCAAAGTGCCATGGTGAAGATGGCCCAATCTCCTGTGCCACAATTCGCCCTCATCCCGGCTCACCACTCCTTCTGCTTTGCCTGCCATTGCTGAGCAGCCATATACCTGCAATTGATAAATATTCTTAACTCGAATCCCTATCCTGGTTTGACTAGTTGTTTTACTGTGCAGGAAGACTTTTCCCTCGCTAAAAACAACATCATAACCCTTGTCTTCCAACATCGCCACAGAGATCAGATTCTTCTTCAATCCTGGAACATGCATGACATCCTTCAAGATGAAAGGTTTTCCAGACTCCCTCTCAAAGGAAATGGTCCCAATACCAGTCACACTGTATCTACCATCATCGCCCATCTCGATGTGCACTCCAAGATCCTTTTCATCCAGATCACTAAACAAATCTTTGTCTCCGATCATATGGAAAGACGCACCACTGTCAAGAAACCACACCGATCCCATCACATTTGAAACCAAGCATGTGATTAGAGAAAAATCCAGCTCAAACTGCGAGGCTAAGGCCTCTCCAGCTGCAGATCCAGCAACCTGCTTATTTTTCTTCTTTTGTAGACAGTTAGTGGCGTAATGTCCGTGTTGGTGATAGTTAAAGCACTTCACCTTGGACAAGTCCTGCTTCTTGCCTTTCGCACCAAATTGAGAAGGATTTTTCTTTCCCTTCCCTTTCCTTGCTTTGGTAGCCAAAGCGCAATTTTATTCATCTTCATTCTTCGATGAAGATCCATCCCTGGTACCCCGCCTTATCTCCTCCTACACAAGATCTGACCAAAGTCGCTCCCATCCTGGCATTTTCTCCCGACCATTGACACAGTCCTCGTAGCTATGCCAACTCTTTGGAAGACCAAGGAGAGCCAAGCTCACCAAGTCTTCTTCATCTACAGTAACCCCCACACTTCCCAGCTCATCCTTGTAGTGGACAAACTTCGTGAGGTATTTTGGTATACTGTCGCCTTTCTCCATTTTTATTTTTCTGAGCTTGTCTTTAAGCGCCAACTTTCTCTGGTCACTTCTTCTTTGGAACAAGTCTGTCAAAGCCTTCCACATTAAGAATGGGGTGGCTTTACCATGAAGGATGGACACAATGTGATCCTTCACACCTTCCAACATAATTCTTCGACACTTCGCTACCTTCTTTTGCCATGCGTCAAGTGCGGCTGCATCGCTAGAACCAGGCTTTTGAATATCAGTATCTATGAACTCCTTCAACCCCTTATCATCCAACACCGCCTCCATCCTATCCTTCAATGCAATATAATTCGAGCTGCCATCAAGGTCATACTCCAATCACAATCCGTTGAAAGACATTTCAATGAATGCTTAACTTCAACACCAAGAAAACACTGTAGCAAATTCGAATTCCACCAGCACAAAACTCAAACGCTTCAATAATTTCAATCTCCTATAATCAATACTGCTCTGATACCATGTAAAAATTATATAACTTATGTGTTATATGTCCAAGATTCTCTTAATATCACACTATTTTAACTTCATGCAAAATACAAAATCTATTCCACCATTTGATCATTTGCGGAAATTAAATCAAGATTGCAATGCACACATGAAATAATAAAAATTCACACACATTAACACAGTTGTTTAACAGGAAAGCCTGAAGCTGAAAACCCCAACTATCTGTATATAATATATGTCATAGAGATCATGTAACAATCCTCATACAAAGCTGATCATATCAAGCTCTCAGTACAATACAATCGCTACACACTAATCAAGCCCGATCTTGCAAATCCATGCACCGATCTTTGCCACCTGCTAGCCTGCCTCTACTGCGCAATCCCTACTGAAGAATGGCTCTGAATGAACTCGAATTTCTCCATGCTTGTTCACGTAATCCTCATTGGCATATCCACTGAGTTTTGGATGCAATTAATGCATCACTATCGTCACAACTGATAGTCACACTTGCTCTTTCACCTACCTCTCCATTGGTCTCCATTGAAACTGCCATGCACTGTAGTTAACTGATGTATTCTTCAGTTGATTAATGAGTTATTATTTACTGAATTAATTAACTAATTAATTCATGCCACTCTCACTAGTGTATCAATCAGTTAGATTAGATACAACTAGCTCAACTGAGTCTAACTGAGTTAAACTAAATACAACTCCATCAACTACTTCTATAACTCCACCAAACTCTATCACATGAGTTCTAATTGAAGTCTCCATGCATTAGCTCCAGTAAACCCTTAGGAATAGCATAATTCCTTCTGTCAGCTGCTGTGCCACATCTGTGCACTTAACTAAAGTGCTCCAAGAGAATAAGATAGTGTTTAGAGTCCAAATATTATTAAGAGCTAATAATATTCGACATATCTATTTTTAGACTGACAATCTAAAAATAGATTCCGCCCAATATGTCTAAAAATAGAAGTCCATCTATTTTTCCAACTTGACCAACCATCCACAAATAGCATCTTGCAACTCATAGAATATGATTGACATGTCTAAAAATAGACATATTCTAAAAATAGACTTTGCGCCAAAGATAGCCTGCGGGCCCACTTAGTGAAGGTGACTCTTTTCACTAAACTCATCATCTTGTTGAATCTCAACACTGGGTAGCTTTGATGCCAAGGTCAGGGGGCGGTCAATAGATGTCCTAGAGACCAGAGGTCTTTGAGTGGCCCTGCCAACAACTGATTTTCATGGAGGACTGGCCCTACTCTAGCACGAATTTCACTGGTGATGCAAATCTCCCACTCCTAGG
Organism: Pinus albicaulis; assembly: GCA_034641835.2. Classification (NCBI taxonomy): domain Eukaryota; kingdom Viridiplantae; phylum Streptophyta; class Pinopsida; order Pinales; family Pinaceae; genus Pinus; species Pinus albicaulis. The sequence continues at coordinate 897,974,170 of CM076583.1, read as the reverse complement.
AGGAGAGGATTGGGATGAAGTACTGGGTAAGAATCATTTTTTATTTTGATGAGTATTGTGATTTTGTTTTGTTATGCATGTTCTGACATTAATCCATGTAATTGCAGATGTTGGCTCAGGGATACCTGCAGGTATGTCCCCGATAGCGTGGAGGATTCCTCGCGATTTTGATGTGGCCCCTCATGGTGAGGGAGGTGAGGAGGAGGAAATCATACGCAACTTGGAGGGAATCTCCCGTGTGATCTCAGAATATTCACGATTCGATGATGTCCCTCACGTGTACCAGAGACACAATGCAAGGGTGTCAAACCATGTTCACCACTTGTTGAGGCGGCTTGTACGGGCAGTGACGTGCTATCATGAGCGTCACGCTGAGTAGACACCTAGGTTTTATTTCCGCATATTTTTTGAGAGACATGATGTCCCAGGATGTAACCGAAACACACATATTTTTTGAACTTATGATGCACATGGATGAAAACACACACACACACACACTCTCTCTCTCTCTCTCTCTCTCTCTCTCTCTCTCTCTCTCTATATATATATATATATATATATATATATCGTGTCATGTGATGATGATTTTTACAAATTACGCAAATGTCTATGCAATACAATGTTAGCTACTATATCAGTTAATGCATTCATTCTTTTAGGAATATGTTGATATGTAATGTAATCAAAATGTCTTTCCATTAAACGAACATGCAAATACAACCTTAAGATGTGAGGGTTTCTAACAGAATAATGTCCATTAAGTTGAAGAACAAAAAGCTGTGAGTCTAGGTTGACAATCAATGCACGAATGTCGAGAGCAATGGCGTCGATTAATAGTTCAATAACAACACTATATTCAGCGAAATTGTTTGTGGTTCGTCCTAGATAGATACCTTGAAGGTTTATCAACTCACCAGCAGGATCATAAATTACCCAGGCTGCTAAAGACAGGTTCCAGGTACTGTGGGAAGCACCATCCGCGAAACCAACGTAAGGGGTAGACATCTGCACAATAAGCAACGATCCAATAAGCAAGAAAATGCTCACAAAGCACACCAAGCCAAAAAAATGTACAAAAATGAAAAGAACACCTATGTACAAAAAAACAATGCGCGAATGACTCATGCATAGTATTTTTTAAGATACAACCCATTTCTGGGCTAATCCAGAGGATGACCTTCATAATCAATAAGCTCATAAGCCCCATTCCGACCCATGCCACATGGGTTGAAATTTTCCTACCCCTAGCTTATCATTAGCTTGGTCGTATAGGAGGACGAGGTCTCCTTCTATGAAGGAACGAGGAGAAACCGACTGGTCAAAATGAGCTTTGACTCGCTTTTTCTATGCTTCAAAGACCAGAGCAGCGAAGCGGCGAGTTTCATCAAGCCTCTCCAAATAGAGAAGAAGCTCTTCTTCTGGCAAAGTATTCTGCAGCAATTCAATAGCTAGTTTGAGCGAAGGTATTTCACATTCAATCGGAAGGGTAACTTCCAAACCGTAGACAAGCTGGAATGGAGTGAGTCCTGTCGCATCCTTCACTGAGGTTTGGTAAGCCCAGAGAGCCGAAAAAAACATGAGATGCCAGTTTGATTTGTGCATCCCAATCATACGTTGAAGCATAGTAACGAGAACTTTGTTCACGGCTTCAACCTGGCCATTGGCTTGAGGGTAGTATGGCGTTGAGCGGTCGTGACGCAGAACCAACTTGGAAGTCAACTCCGCCACCATGTAATGCCGAAAATGGGAACCATGATCAATAATAATGGCTTGAGAGACACTAAACCTAGAAATGACATGATTGAATAGAAACTGTGCTGTTGTCTTACCGTTAGCCGTAAGTGTAGGCATTGCTTTGGCCCATTTGGTGAAGTAGTCCACGGCTACGATGATATAAGCATGCCCCCCGGCCGAGTGCGGGTTACACGTCATAAAATCGATGCCCCACTTCGCAAAGGGACCAACAGTAATGACAGGATGAAGATGGGAAAGCGGTGCACGCATCTTGCGTTGATATATCTGGAAATCATGGCACTTATGGACATCAACAATGCAGTCTTTAAAGATGGCAGGCTAGAAATACCCAGCACGAAGAATTTTCTGTGCAGTAGCATATCCAAACATGTGAACGCCACAGGCACCACTGGGACAATCATTCAGGGCCCTTTCAGCCTCCTTGAGTGTCAAACATCGGCGGAGAATGGAATCAACTCCGATGCGGTAGAGTGTATCTCCGACTATGCGATAGGGTTGCGATTGATGACAGATGCGTCAGCGGGCATACTTCGTCAACTCAGATCGAAAGGTGGAAGTATGAAGATATATGATGATATCACCGTACCAAGGATCGAGGGTGCTAATAAAAAAAAGCGTGTCATCCGGAATGCGTTCCTCGGAACCAGATGGAGCAGAATCGAAAGGGAGAGAGCAGATCAAATCGGTGAAGACTAATGACTTCTTCGACTTGGTGGTAGTGAAATCCAAATCGAACTCTTGGAGGATGCCAATCCACTTTTATTACTTGCCCCCTAGCAATTAACGAGTGAATATGTAAGTCATAGGGTTGCAATCAGAAATCACAGTCACCGCACAGCTTGAACAGCTTGAATAGTAGCCAACGCCAACTTTTCGACATGTGCATATCGCGTCTCAGTATTGAGAAGGTTACGAGATAGATAGTAAATGACATGCTCGTCACCATCATCATCGTCTTGTACCAAAACCATGTCAATCATGCTAAATGCGGTGACCAAATAGAGGGAGTAATCGTGATGATAATTTGGAGGACGCAACAGCGGAGCATTGACTAGCAACGTATTCAGTGCATCAAAAGACTTCTGGGCGATCCCATTCTAGAGGAACGGGATGCCTTGCTTTAGTAATCATGTAAATCCTTTGGCCACTTCGACATAGTTAGGTAGAAAACGACGTAAAAAGTTAGCTTTTCCCTACAGAATCTACAGCTGATGTAAGGAGGAAGGAGAGGGGAGATTAACGATAGCTTCAACTTTGAGCGGATCGAGATGAATCCCATCTTTGGAAATGAGAAACCCTAAGAGTCTATCGGAGTCAATGTAGAAGACACACTTATTCGGATTCAGCTGGATTTTATAGCGTTGACAACGAAGAAAAATCTGACGGACATGATCAAGATGGTCTTTACGCTTAGTCGAATGAAACGGAAGGTCATCCAGATAAGGCTGAACAATGCGCTTGATATCATGAAAAGCATAGGACATTGCTCGCTGAAATGTAGCCCCAACATTTTTCAGACCGAAAGGGAGATTTTTATAGGCAAAATTACCCCAAGGATAGATAAAGGTGGTCTTATGTTGATCAATCGGAAGAATGTTAATCTAGTTATACCCAGAAAACCCATCCATAAGAGAAAAAATCTCACTCCCAATATAGTCATCAATGATTTGATCAATAAAAGGAGTAGGATAATTATCCTTAGGGCAAGCACGGTTAATGTCACGATAATCAACACAGACACGAATGGTACCCTATTTCTTATCTACAGGAACAATATTGGAAACCCATTCTGTCAAGGGAAACAGATAGATAAAACCAGCTTTAAGAAGTTTTTCAACTTCTCCCTTAATAGTGGCAACCTTTCTAGGGTGCACAGGACGAAGACGCTGACGAACAAGATTCGCTCCAGGATAGGTAGGAATCTCATGCACTACTGTACTTGGATCGATACTGGGCATCTCTTCACAAGATCACATGAAAACATCGCGAAACTCGTGGAAGAGACTAGTAAAGACCTGAATCTCATCGGGAGAATAGGTCACCCCAATATGGATGTTCTCGACAATTCCCGGTTTGATGGAAATGTCGATAGGCATCCTCTGTGTAATGTTTCTCAAGTTACTTTCCGCAAAAACTTCGTGTGTCAGGATAGGCGTTTGAAGCGGAGGAGAAGGAACCTGAGAAGCGAACCTCTCGAGACATGTAGACATGGCCCCAAGGCTAGGCATGAACGAGGAACGATGATGACTATCGTCCCAAGGAGGATCCTCAAGAGACATTGTTTCCACGATGGCCTCATCAGAGCGAAATATCTCTCTCAAGGGATTGGGCAAATCCGAATCGCCGAGCCAAGGGGATTGAGAATAAGTATCAAGAGACATGCCCAAAGGAGCATGATCAGGAGGCGGAGGATATGAAGCCGAAATAATTTCACAATAATCAATCTCGATCAGACTTAATGACATCGAATCACCAAATGAATCGATCTGCTCGGGTGAAGGGATGGTCCACGGATCGTCAGACCTGGAGATCATATTAACCTGAATAGTGTTTGGTGGAGGAAGAGGAAAAATACCCACGAGGGCAGGATCTTTGAAGAGACCCGGCCCTATGCTCTCGTAAGGTGTAGGAATTTGATCTACGTATGGAACGTTGTTCTCGGAAGAATAAGTGAAGAAAGACAACTGATTGACAGTAACGATCTTTCCTTCGTGCGGAAATCGCAAAACACAAAAGAGAGTGGATGGAACACACAACACGACGTGAGTCCAACTGCGAGCAAGGAGAAGATTGTAATTGAGCTTGGCATCAACTACTTCAACCTCGACGTTGACTATTTTCCCTTCTAGAGTAATCAGTAAACTAGCAAGAAAACCAAGAGGTTTAGATTCCCTTCCATCAAACGCTTCTAGATCATTTGGAGATGAATTCTGAGCTGGATAACCAATAGCTTTCCAGCAGGTAGATGACATGACGCACGTAGACGCACCCTTGTCCACAACCGCTCGATGGATATTCAGTCCATTAGTCTCAACTTGGATGATGAGCGCAAGCTGTGAGGGAGACGTGGGACGAAATTCTCTAAGTTGAAAGTGATAAGGCTCAAATCAATATGATCAACCCCACTGATGGCAGATAGCAAAGCCTTTCGTTGAGACAAACAACTATGAAGTACTTCTAATGTAGACATCGCAGATGGTGCCTGAGTCAAATCCTCAACAATACTGTAATGTTGAGCAGCATGGGCGTTAGGATTGTAAGAAGACTTACAGAGTACACCTTTGGAAGGTGACCGTACAACGGGCTCAGTACTGGGCCTTTCAATTTGAAGAGGGCCAGAAGCAGGCGAAGGAGGAGGACCATCAACGATCTCTTTCCTCGCTGTCTGACGCGGTTCGGTATAATATTTCGACCGGGTAGCTATGGAAACGGATGTAGAAATTTCTGTTTTCCCACCCCGGTTTTCAGTTTCACCTTATTACTCCAAAATAGTTAAATGCCCTTTCCCACATCCATACATTTAACATGCTGGAAAATAAATTTTGCTGAAAACACAAATTCTGGAAAAATTACAGAATGCTGGAAAATGCAGAAATAAATATCAGCACACATAAAATATTCATTCACACATTTTGACACACATATTTTTGGTCAACATGACCCTGGAAAAACCCCCTACAACTCTTGGGGAAAACCAGTTCGAAAGCTCCTTCTTATGTCTGGAAAATGCTTTTTACAGTGAGAGAAATATTCAGCAAAAAAAATCAGCAAACATACTTTACAACTTATCTCGTTTTCCGTGCTTAACCACTGCCTCGGAAAATGTGCAAACAACAAAAATAGAACAGCAATAAATTTTGTACGTCCTCCTCGATTTTCGTGCCCAAAAATCTGCAATAAATGCAGCTGTACGGCCTCCTCAAAATCTGTGCAAACAACAATAAATGCTGCTGTCCAAAATCTCGATTTTCATGCCAAAAACACAGCAGAACTTTGCTGTACGGAACAACCCTCTGTTGCCTCGATTTTTGTGCCCAATCTTACTGTACGGCCTCCTTTTCTAGAAAACCATGCCCAAAAATTCTGCCTTTCACTGTGCTAAGTCAGCTGTACAGTCTTGCTGAAATGCTGCCTTGGAAAGTGTGCCAAGCTGCTGCCTCCTTCTCCTCACTGCCCAGAAATCTCCCTTGCTCTCTTGCTCTCCTTCTCTCAATCTGCTCATGAAAGAATGAATGATCTTTTCCTCTTTTTCCTCCTTTAACCTAACCCTAAGTGACTTTTGGGGAATCCCTAAATCCAATGGCTGAAATAGATTGAGATCTAGGGCTGAGATTAAATGCTCATTTAAATCTCACTTTCTATTTTTTAATTCACCCCACTTTAATAAAGACCCACTTAGTCATTTATTTTCAAAGTCACTTTTCTTTTCTAATTTTACATTGACTTTATTAAAGTCACTTTAAAATTAGACTTTAGTAACTTTATCACTTAAAGTCACTTTTAAATTAGATTTGACTTTATAACTTTATAAAGTCACTTTAGTAACTTTATCACTTAAAGCCACTTTAAAATTAGATTTGACTTTATAAAAATTATAAAGTCACTTTAGGAGAAAAATTAAATTTTTTTGGACACTTTTCCCTAGGCCAAAGATCAAAGCCTTAGGGAACCACCTGTCCTCCGGTACCAAATTTCAACACTCCCTCTTACCGAGGAAGGTGTTCCTCACCACACTCATCTTGTCTCTGAAGTAGACATGCTTGCCCCGTGGTAAGGCTTTGGTAAGAATATCTGCAACCTGCTCATCAGTGGGAATATACTCAAGCTTCACAGCTCCTTTCTGAACATAGTCTCTGATGAAATGATATTTGATCCCGATATGCTTTGACCTGTCATGAAATATTGGATTCTCCGTAAGTTTAATGCAACTCTGATTATCACAGTAAATCACTGAAGGTCTCAACGGCTGACCAAATAAGCCAAACAACATCTTGCGAAGCCAGATGGCCTCACAACTAGCTAGACTGGCTGCCATATACTCTGCTTCCGCTGAACTCAATGCTACTGACTGCTGCTTTCGGCTGAACCATGACACAACTGCCGAGCCCAACCCAAAACAGCACCCTGAAGTGCTCTTCCTATCAGAAGCACAACCTGCCCAATCAGAATCAGTGTAACCTGCCAATCTCACTCCATCCCCCTGCATGTAGTCCAGACCATAATCCACTGTCCCCTGCAAGTACCGCAAAATGTGTTTTGCAGCCACCCAGTGAACCTTCCTAGGCTCACACATAAACTGACTCATCGTGTTGACTGCAAAACAAATATCTGGCCTAGTGTTGACCAAATACATCAAGGAACCAATCAGCTGTCTGTACAATGTGGGATCCACCAACTTGGAATCCGAAGCATGAAGCTTCTTCCAGTTGGTGATCATCGGTGTCGACATGGGTTTACAATCCTCCATGTGGAATCTGCTAAGGATATCCACAATATACTTCCCCTGCCCCAGGAAGAAATGCCCCTCCTCTTGCCACACCTCCAAACCCAAAAAGTAATGCATCAAGCCGATGTCCTTCATCTCAAACTTCGCCGCAAGATCTCTCTTGCAGTGCTCTATGAGTCTCTCTGCACCTGTAATGACTAAGTCATCCACATACAGCACCAGAATGAGAGGCTCCTCACCTATCACAATATAGTAAAGGTTCGGATCTGCCTCACTCTTTGTGAAACCCCTCTTCTGCAAGTAAGTATCTATCCTGGAGTACCAAGCTCTGGGAGCTTGCTTCAGGCCATAAAGGGCCTTCTTCAGTCTGCACACATGGGACTCCTTTCCATGCACCTCAAAGCCCTGTGGCTGCTCAATGTACACCTCCTCCTGTATGAAGCCATTGAGAAATGTGGTCTTCACATCCATCTGGTGGATCTTCCAACCCATCTCTGCTGCTATCGATATAATGGAGCAGATCGAAGTATATCGAGCCACGGGAGCGAAGGTCTCCTCATAATCAACTCCCTTTACCTGGGAGAACCCTCTAGCCACAAACCTCGCTTTGAATTTCTCAATGCTGCCATCTGCAACATGCTTTACCTTGTAAAGCCATCTGGAAGTAACCACGGATTTGCCCTCAGGCCTCGGCACCACCTCCCAAACATCATTCTTCATGATAGAAAAATACTCCTCCTGCATGGCCTCTCTCCAGACCTGCTGGCTAGCTGCCTCCTCATAGCTAGAAGGCTCAGAGTCAAGGATGCTGGTAGCCATTGCCATATAGCTACAAAACCTCTCAGGTGGTCTGCTCTCTCTGACCGGCCTCTTAGGCTCAGCAACAGATGTGGCATCTCTCAAGGTGTCCTGAAGCCACTTGGGCTTCCTCTTCCTTGAGCACACTTCTCCCGCTGGAGAATAAAACTCCTCCTCCTCAACATCAGGAGCCTGAACTCCTGACTATCTGTCTGCTGTCCTCCTGCCTGCACCTGAACCTGTAGAAGCTGAGGTACCGTGTGAACTGTCCATCAGTGGACTCCCCAGTGAACTGCTCTGTGGACTGCTCTGCATGCTGCCCGTAGCACCACCCCTCTGACTCTGCGAGCCACTGCCCACTAACGGACCTGACATCGTCATAGATGTACCTCCAGTTCCTCCTGATCCCTGCCCATTGGATCCCTGTAACTGACTCAACTGCTGCTGAGGGTCTGGTTGATCCAGATACTCTAACTCCCGTGACCTCCTAAAGGCCCTGTCCTCCTCGAACTTCACATCCCGCCTGACAAAAACTTTCCTCTGTGCAGGAATGTAAATCCGAAAGGCCTTTGAGGTCTCACTGTAGCCCACAAAGATACCCTTCTCTGCGGTGGGCTCTAGTTTGGTCCTCTTCTCCTTGGGTATGTAGGAGTATGTAATGCACCCAAAGATACGAAGATGACCAATATCATGCTTCTTCCCAGAAAAATCCTCCTCTGGAGTCATGTGCCCCAAGGCACGATGCGGACTCCTGTTCTGCAAATAAACAGCTGTGTTGCAGGCCTCTGCCCACAAAAACAATGGCAACCCCTGATCATGTAACATGGCTTTGGCAGCCCCTCCGATGGATCTGTTCTTCCTCTGCGCAACCCCGTTCTGCTGGGGGTTGTAAGGAACAGTGAGCTCCCTCCTAATGCCTGCCTCCGCACAATAGTCAACAAACTCTCCAAGGGTGTACTCTCCCCCATTGTCCGACCTCGGGGACTTGATCTTCCGACCTGTCTGTGTCTCCACAAGAGCTCTGAACTCCTGAAACCGCTTGAAGACCTCACTCTTGGTCTTCAAGAAATAAATCCAGGTCCTCCTTGAGTGATCATCAATGAATAACACATAGTACTCATATCCACTCAAGGAAACATGAGACATCCGACCGCTCACATCGGAATGAATCAAATCAAGTATCCCAGTCGCTCTGCTGTCACTGCTGGGAAAAGGGGATTTGGCAAACTTGCCCATCGCGCATCCTCTGCAAGTATCAAAGTGATCAGTACTGAAATCTGGCACACCTGTAGTGATCTCCCGCAAAGTCCTCAAGGCCCCATGATACATGTGCCCCATCCTGCGGTGCCAAATCTCACACAGCTCAGAACTGCTAGCTTTGTTGTCAGTACTACTGCTTAATGCCAAAAGGGGTTGAAATGCAAACTTGTACACCTTTGCATAGCGTACACCTATCACTCTAGCTGAATCGGCTGGAGTGCCCCTGGGATACATCAGCACCTGTCCACCCCTTAACAGTATCTCATATCCTCTTTCCTCCAAAGCTGAGAGGGATATGAGGTTCTTCCTCATCCCTGGCATATAAAGAACATCTGACACCTTCAAGGGAGGTTTAGACTCCCTCTGAAATGTCAGTGTTCCCACACCGACTGCTCTAACAACTCTGTCATCACCGAGTACTACCTCTACATCAGTGCCACTCTCTGAAAGCTCTGAGAAGTACTCACGGACTCCTGTCATGTGACGTGAAGCCCCACTGTCCACATACCAGATACCCGAAGATGCTCCGCTAATCGAGGGAAATGCATGCTCCCTCTGAACCTCTATGGCAGATAATCCTGCACTAGAAGACTCACACGCAATGAACCCAAACTCCCGGTCAAAGCGATCTGCAAAGTCCTCAAACTCTGCTGAAGCTGCCATGCTCTGGTTCTTCCCCTTCTTCTTCTTCTTCTCCGGACACACAACTGCATAGTGTCCCATCTTCTGACAATTCCAACACTTCACTTTGGAATAGTCCTTCTGTGAGTTATTCTGTTTACCTTTACCTTTGCCTTTGCCCCCACCATTGCTTGTGGAAGCCTGCTTCTTCCCTTTGCCTTTCTTGCGTCCTGCCAACAATGCTACATCCTCATCCTGCTCAACTGGCTTGGCTGCCCCAAGCTGACCTTTCCTGATCTCTGTCTGAATGCAATCATCCCAAAACCTCTCCCATGTGGGAAGGGTCTCACGTGCACAAACCCCATCAACAAAGTTCATCCATGAATTGGGGAGGCCATTTACTGCAATCCGCACCAACTCGGTGGGTGGAATGGCCTCTCCAGTCGCTGCCAACTCATCTCTCACATTAGTAATCTTTGTGAGATATCCAGCTGCACTATCAGTCTTACCCATCTTAATGTTCTTCAGCTTCTCCTTCAGGACCATTTTCCGGTTCTCATTGGTACTCTGGTAGAGGTTGGTCAATGCTATCCACATCTCATGAGCATTTCTCTTTCCTCTCACATGAGGAATGCAATGGTCTTTGATTCCGTCTAGAATCAGTCTCTTACCCTTGTTGTTCTTTTTATTATATGCTGCCAACTGAGTAGCATCAGTAGGCACATTTACAGGGTTCTATGTGGTATGCACCATTATGTCCCAGAATTCTGCCTCCTCAAAGATACTCTGCATTCTCTCCTTCCAAACACTGTAATTGGTATGCCCATCCAACCTATCCTCCACCCTCAGTCCCAAAGACATCCTGCTGTCCTAAAACTGAAAAATAGCACTGCTGTAGTAAAGGTAAAAATTATGTTTGTGAAAAAATCAGCTTGCTGGAATTTTCTGAGTGAAAAATCAGCAGGCTGTATTTTTCTCCTTGCTGTCCCAAACTGCACTTCAGCACTCAACCTCTGATACCATGTAGAAATTTCTGTTTTCCCACCCCGGTTTTCAGTTTCACCTTATTACTCCAAAATAGTTAAATGCCCTTTCCCACATCCATACATTTAACAAGCTGGAAAATAAATTTTGCTAAAAACACAAATTCTGGAAAAATTACAGAATGCTGGAAAATGCGGAAATAAAAATCAGCACACATAAAACAGTCATTCACACATTTTGACACATATATTTTTGGTCAACATGACCCTGGAAAAACCCCCTACAACTCTTGGGGAAAACCAGTTCGAAAGCTCCTTCTTATTTCTGGAAAATGCTTTTTACAGTGAGAGAAATATTCAGCAAAAAAAATCAGCAAACAGACTTTACAACTTATCTCATTTTCCGTGCTTAACCACCGCCTCGGAAAATGTGCAAACAACAAAAACAGAACAACAATAAATGCTGTACGTCCTCCTCGATTTTTGTGCCCAGAAATCTGCAATAAATGCAGCTGTACGACCTCCTCAAAATCTTTGCAAACAACACTAAATGCTGTTGTCCAAAATCTCGATTTTCATGCCAAAAACACAGCAGAACTTTGCTGTACGGAACAGCGCTCTGCTGCCTCGATTTCTGTGCCCATATTACTGTACGGCCTGCTGTACGACCTTACTGTACGACCTCCTTTTCTAGAAAACCATGCCCAAAAATTCTGCTTTTCACTGTGCTAACTCAGCTGTACGTTCTTGCTGAAATGCTGCCTTGGAAAGTGTGCCAAGCTGCTGCCTCCTTCTCCTCACTGCCCAGAAATCTCCCTTGCTCTCTTGCTCTCCTTCTCTCAATCTGCTCATGAAAGAATGAATGATCTTTTCCTCATTTTCCTCCTTTAACCTAACCCTAAGTGACTTTTGGGGAATCCCTAAATCCAATGGCTGAAATAGATTGAGATCTAGGGCTGAGATTAAATGCTCATTTAAATCTCACTTTCTATATTTTAATTCACCCCACTTTAATAAAGACCCACTTAGTCATTTATTTCCAAAGTCACTTTTCCTTTCTAATTTTACATTGACTTTATTAAAGTCACTTTAAAATTAGACTTTAGTAACTTTATCACTTAAAGCCACTTTTAAATTAGATTTGACTTTATAACTTTATAAAGTCACTTTATAACTTTATCACTTAAAGTCACTTTAAAATTAGATTTGACTTTATAAAAATTATAAAGTCACTTTAGGAGAAAAATTAAATTCTTTTGGACACTTTTCCCTAGGCCAAAGATCAAAGCCTTAGGGAACCACCTGTCCTCCGGTACCAAATTTCAACAACGGATGCAAAACCGTTCATCATGAAAACCTGAGAGCCAAATGGGGCAGAGGACTGAGGTTGCACTACCAACTGAGTTTGCTGTGATGGAAACAGTTCTTTGAGAACAGCTGGGGTTCCTTGGGTGACTTTGAGCAATCGACTCACTTCGGCCCGTCGAGGACAAGCCTTGGTGTAGTGCTCTTTGTCACAAATCAAGCAAGGATACTTCGGTTTACATTGTGAACCATCATCAACATGAGATTTCTAAGAATCCTGTTTTGGGGTATCGGCTTTGGCCTTACCTTTACCCTTATTTTTACCCTTGGAAGTTTTATCTGCTGGATTGGCCTGAACTACATTTACTTCTGTGGTTTTACCAGAATTCGGGGTTGGATGAGAAGCAGTATCATTGTAAGGAGTAGATTTTTTCTTCCCAGGATTTGGAGGAGAAGACTTCCGAGAAGCTTGAGACACGAAACCGATGATACCGTCGACGGATGGCGTCGCCGGTGCTTTGGAAGTTCCAGGTCTAGGAGCATCAGGCAAGAGATCGTACAATGTGCCGGACTAAGAGTAGACAAGATCAAGGTATTGGGCACGAGCAATGGCTTGTTCCTCAGTAACGCATGCCCCCATAACAATGTACTTAGCAATCAGAGCAATGAAGGAGGTAGTAAACCAATCGGTTAGAAGATGCTTAGGAATTTAGAACTTGATCGAGACGACGCTGCCTCCATTCATGAATATGATCCGAGATATGAGTAGCTCGATATTTTTTCAAGGATGTGGGGAGGTGCGTCTCGGTTTCATATCAAAATGGTAACTGAAGGTTCATGAGAAACGCCATGGCTAAAGAATTGAAATCTTGGAATATACCACGAGATAATTCGATGTACCACTTGGCAACGACACCAGTAAGAGTCCGTTGGAAAATACAGAGTCGGATAGAATTGTCAACCCAAGAGTTAGAGGAACACCAAAGATGGTATGTCATAACATGCGCTTGGGGGTCTTCTCTAGACTTGCTCTCAAACTTGGGACAATCAACATGAATTTTGGTTGGAACTGGAGGCCAATACAGGTTATGAAGGATTGTATCGTTCGTTAACTTTGACACATCAGGTAGTTCCAACGTAGCGAGAAATGGTAATTTAGGATTAAAAGGTATTGCAAGTCATTGATAAAGACCAGTGTTAGCATTCCACCCAGGTTGAGAGAAATTCCACCCCCATATGTTTTGTCTCGGAGGATTATTTCCATATGGGTTATAAGCTTGATAGTTCTGCCCATACTGGGGTTGAGGACCAAGATTATGATTTTGAGCATACCACCGGGGTCCTTGTTGAGCAACATATGGATTTTACTGCGGAATGTAAGCATTTCCTTGAGGTAGATTATACACCGTCTGGGATTGACTTTGAGGATAATAAGTGAAACCTTGGGGCGCACTATATACTACTTGAGATTGACCTTGAGGAGGGTAAGTAACACCTTGAGGTTGAGCAGGTTGTCCCTGTGGAGCAGGTTGAACAGGTTGTCCCTATAGAGCAAGTTGAACAGGCTAAACCGACTGCTAAGCAGGTTGAATCAGTTGCTGAGGTTGGACAGGCTGTCCCTGCAGGGCAGGTTGGCTTGGATACTGAGGGCCACCAGGTTGCCCTTGTGGAAGAGGTTGGCCCGATGGTTGGGATGGGCCAGTTTTCCCTTGAAAACCAGGTTGACCCAGTGCAGGACCGTAGGGTTTTCCTTGTTGTACAAAATCTTGGCCTTGCTGAACGTAAGGTTGCTGCTGTTACACAAAAGGTTGTCCTTGTGGTGGATACATTTGCCCCTAGGAACATAAGATGCCCTTGGTTGAAATTGCGGTTGACCAGAAGGACCGTAAGGTTGTCCTTGTTGGACCAAAGGTTGTCCCTGTAAGGGTTGTCCTTGCGGACCGTAAGGTTGTCCCTATGGACCAAAGGGTTGTCCCTGTTGGACCGAAGGTTGTCCCTGTAAGGGTTGTTCTTTTACGCCCGAGGGTTGCCCCTGTAAGGATGGTTCTTGATGGTAAACGGATTGATAGGGATCAGTGGGAGGCAAATAAACAGGTTGATTGGGATCAATCAGAGGCAAATAAATGGGATTACCGTATACATCATAATGATGTGGAGGATTTCCAGGAGCTTGCGGCTGCTGAGAACCATGAGGCATGGAATTATGCTGCTGAGAATCCAGAGAGGGAGCATACCGTCGTTTAGTATCCAATAGATAGTCATCGAATGTATAAGTAGAAACCATAGGTGTGGTAGAAGTAGACGGGGTTCCCACAGTGTGAGGCTGCGATCCACTCACGACGAGCCTAACAGGCATCGTGGGATTGATAAATATAGACCTGCGGACAACAACAGATCCCGATGAATGAGTCGCACTAACAACCGGTGCAGATGAAGCCACACAAACGGTAGGTCGGACCGGGACAGATGTAACAATGGTCGACGAGATGGGTGTTGAAGGCGACATTCCTAATGTAGGAAAAACCGAGCTTCTTGTGGGAGCCACTGTACTGGACTATGCCATGGATGCAACACTAGTAATGATATGACCCAAAGTAGGATAACCGGGTGGAAGAGACATCGATTGAGGGGAAGGTTGACTGGAGACATACGGGAAATCTTCTGGGAAAAGTTGATATTCCCCGGTAGAAACATGCAGTTCTTCATCGTCGACAGGACTAGAAGAATCCATATTTAACAAAGTCGTAAGATCATCAAAAATACGACGAGGGCTAGGAGGTAAAGTAGCAGCTAATAACGTCGATCCTGAGGCAAGAGGAGGGAATTCTTCCTCGCTCCAAAAATCAGACCAAGCACCTTGAGGTGGCCAATTGAATTCAACTGACCCTTCAGGAGGAGACCGCATAGCGAGAACCAAGATACTTGGGAGGATAGGTTGCGAAGACTCGACAGACCTAGTGGACTGAGGTGTTTCCAAAGAAACGTCAGGAAAAGGACTACCACTAGGAGGCAGTGAAGAAGACGATGAAACTGGTGGTTCCACCACTGTGACAACGTTTCAAAACAAGAAAGAAACGAGATAGCCTATTTGAGGCTTCAAGATCAAACACTAAGGAACTACAAAAAACAAGCCAAGAAAAAAAAACTTTAACGAGCATGTGATCGTAGGCAGTTAATTTTATGACATTGAAATGAAACTTTTTTGTTTCATGTTTTAAGAGTCGAGAAACATGCAAAAGATGACTCTAGTCACTTTCAGATTGAATGAGCGTGAAAGGAAAAGTGCTCGATGATCTTTTCACTTTTAGAGAGTCACGAAAAGATCAAAATGACTACTCAGGTAATCCAAGCAAGAGGTTGTACCAAGTTTCCGTGAACTCCCATATACACCTTGGTGATCAAATGAAAGAGAAATGACCAAGGACTTGATGTACGTGCAAGTAGTCTCCCCGAATGTTGTGTTCAATGTATCATGGTTACAGGGCGACAGACTCAACTTCCTATGGATAAAGGATTGCAACCTATGAGGGTCTCCATTTATATACGTGACGGTACAAGGAGCACAATTCTGCACTAGTTTTGTCTAATGCCAGATGGCGAACGACAACTCTAGGTTTAACGACGCTGGAACACGTCACTAGAATAGACCTCTAAAATATGTGCGTTAGGTTTCAATGCTTCCTTAGGTTGATTGAATTCATTTTAAGGTTGACCTTGAATTAATGTTGTGATTTCTAGGCCTTACCGAATGTGATGTCGAATTCCTAAATACACACTACATGCAAAAGAACATCATTTCCATTCAATGAATGCTAGCTAAGAGAAGGATAGGAATTCTACGACAAAGTAGCAATCAATTGGAACACAAGAAGAATTTCAGTAATGCGTCTAATAGAACCAAATAAGAAAACGAAAACTCTTTCCTAGTTCACTAAGAGCTAGTTATGCAAAAGAACATTTCCATTTTCAATTTAAGTGAAAGAATGCATTTTTTTGTTTTTTAGATGAATGACACACACAATGCACTATTACACTAAAAAGAAAAACAAATACTAGTTTTGAGCACTACGAATGTAAAGATCTAAAACAAAGAGACCAATGCGATACAAACATAAACACACTCGAAACAAGGATGCACTCTTCCAAGCAAACGAAGGGCTTTCGAAACGATCCAATGAGCAATGTAATATATGCTCAAAGTGACAAAATGGAGAGTCAAATGAAAACAAAACTGATCATCCAACAAACCAAAGACACGAAGAATCGAGAAAGACTAACACAATTAGTCAAAGAATTGAAATGATAAAGATCAACGTGACTCGAACTAAGCTCAGAAGGCTTAGTGAGGAGGGAGCTGAAAAAACAACACAAGATACCTAGAAACCCTAGGGCTACAAAATCCACTGATAAGATGATGGACAAACAGCAGAGAAGACTGAGACTACAGAGTCAAAACAATTTCAAAAGACCAATTGCAAAGCAAAAAACCAATCCAGAGCCAATAACAACTGACAAAAACTCAGAAAAAGTTCAAATCAAACCCTACAGGATTTGGTGCGACTGTTTAGCTGCAATCCACGCTAAACAGGGGTTGGCACACCTGTGACAAGAAACATGCGCCAATCGGAGAGAATGTTCAAGGAAAAACCGCGCCAAGCTAGAAAACCATGTGAATAAATAAAACCACTGAGCAGAGGTCAGACTTGACACTTTGGAATTGAACAGGATGGTTTAAAATAGTCAGGCAAGTCAAGCAAAGCAGAAAAATGATTAAACGACCAAAGTTGACTCGACAAGCCAAACGCTCAACAAACAATGAGAAAAAAAACACACACTGATCCCCAGTGGAGTCACCAACTTCTTGTGTAGGTAAATCCCCTCTGCGGACAGAGGCGATCCCTCTAGCCCTAGGGTGGGTCTAGCAGCAACAGGACATGCTAATGCGTCGATTCCTAGTTAATGAATGAAACTGAGTCAGGATAGATGTTCTACCTTTGTTCCAACGCAGTTTTTGTAGCTGTGGCAGGAGTCTCCTGATCTTCATCCACGATACGTCGCAATCCTTTAGCAACGATACTCAGATGCCTGCACAAATATCAGAGAAAAAAGTAGCATACAAAACAATAATTGCATTCATAACTATCTAATTGGTCAAGGAGAATTAAACGTATTGCGTAAGATCAATCACATCAACACAAGACGAGAACCAAAACATCAGTCATGTATTAAGTAAGAGAAAGAAAGAGATTACAACCAAATGAGCCTTGATGTCGCAGCCTCGTTCAGTGGGTCCAGTCAAAACGCGTCTCGAGCATTCTTCAGGGAATTTGGACTTGGCGAGACAATCAACCTAGACTCTCTCTCGACAAGGGTCTCTCTCTGCTCTATCTCACACCAGCTATATCAGAGTGTTTCAACTATTCTCCAAAATGTTCAACTATCCAAACCATTCATCTAGCTGCATCTATGTGAGAGAGATGTATTTATAGAAGGAGAGGAGGAGGTTGGGATCCCTCAAATGGTGGAAGGGAGGCCTTATCCTTTAGGAGGTTACCCAAAAGTAGGGAACAAGAAGCCAAAGGAAGGTGCTCGACGTTATTTAGTCGAACAACCCATGTTGACTCGCTCATGAAGTGGTTGGTAATGGAAACTTCGCTTCTATATTTAAGAAACTTATCAGAAACAGCTCGGCGTGGGTAGTCCACTTAGATAGAGCGCCAATGGGCACAGGGCCCAATGCTAATTTCCCTTATCGGCGCGAGGCCATAACTGCCTGCCAGCGCCGACCCAAAATCATGTGTTTTTGATGGTCTGTTCCAGGAAAAGTCAACAGAGGAAATGTTCTTCTTATGGCAAGGGATGCAATGACACTTTTTTCAAGGCATGACACTACATATAAGTCGCAGAAATGGTCCTCCAATGTGTGGGATGGGGATTGCAGGGACGGTGACAAAATGCTGTGTAACACTAACGCTCTGCTTTTTTGCTTGTAACTCTGTTTCTAGTTGAAGGATATTTTCATCTTTTTGTTTCATCAGTTGATGAATTTTTGATGCCCTGTCAATAGTTGCAGATGCATAAGCTCCTGCAAATTGTGATAACCGAGCTAGATCCTTTGAAGGATCTGACTCGATATCTTTCCAAACAATGTCCATTGACATATCTTCTTGAGTGAGAATCTGGGAATGCTCTGCCTTGTGCCTAGGACTATAAAAAATGTCCAAGGGAGGAATTTCTTGAATATTTAAAACAATTTTAGAGGCTGGGAAGGATGGGATGTATTCCATTATCTCTGTACTTACTACTTTGTTAGAGGGCCCAATAGTAAACGAGTCCTGACTTGTAGAAGGAGGAGTTTGTACAATCTGTTGTTGGTCAATAATCATGGATGCTTGTTCTTCTTGGATTTTGAGGTCAAACTATTTCCAAACATATTTGAGATTGCTAGGGAAATCCAGATCTATTGTTTGAACTTCAACTGATTTCTCCTGATCTGTTGTATTAAGGACTTTAGTATCCTTATTAATTGTTTCACTTTCATTCTGAGTCATGGTTTGTGAGCCATCCAAAATCTTGAGTGGAATTGTTTCCAATGTCTTATTTTTGTATTGTTGAAACTTTAGTATTTGTGGTGGGTGAAGGCATAAGTTTGCCAACTTTTTAATTGCAACATAGTTTTCAACAGACTCAAATAAGTCGTAAAAATCATCATCTTCGTGCACAAAGGGTATGATTTGCACTTGAGTAGTGAAATTATTGGCTACTTTTAGGGATCATATTGCCTATTTGGAATTGTAAATAATTTCAAACACTCAATTTGGCCAATTTCCACTATAGCATGCTTGTAGTTGTCCAGTCCATACACATCGCAATTAATTTGAAAGGATGGCCATAATGCCTTCTTGGATTCTTTCAAAAATCTGGTTAGACCATTTCCAACAGTTTGGTATCCGATTTCTCTTTTGAGAAGTTTATTAGGAACATACAGGGGTAAGACATTTGGATGAGCTAGGCTCCCAAATACTTGTACATAGGTGATTGGTTCCTCACCAAACCACTTTCCTATAGAAGAAAAGCCGGTTTGGGCCTATTTCGAAAGTCTGGGGGCTTTCTCATTGAAAACAATTTAAAAAAGGGGTAGTATAACTCCATGACAGATTTTGTAAAAATGAATTTCATATTAGGATTCCCACAGAATACTATGAAATACATGAATGGGAACCAGATCTTGGGTTGTCCATTTCCAGCCAATAGCTGGAAAATATGATGTAAACATACAACATCCATAATATAGCCACTCATTTAAAATGGAGGAAAGATTTTAGGAGATAGAACAGTTCTTTCTATATTCTAATATTTGGGTGGCAATATTGTTTGACAGAGTATTGGCCCAGTCCATAACATAAGCATCTACTACTGCTTCCATAAGGGGAACCCATTCTACTGAAAATATAGTTGTGTCTGATTGACCAAGAAGTCTAGACATCATAGCTGATATATAGCAACAAGGACTTGCAAGAGAATCAATGGAATACACACCCTTTTCATCGTTCTTGTGGTTGTTAGGATTGCTACTCCATTTCTTTATTTGCATCGATTTGAGTTCATTTTCCTTAGCGAATTTTGCAAGGAATTCCTTATCGTAAATATTATCAGGGTCTATAATATGGTACATTTGCTTCAAGTCTTTCGCTTTAAAGGAACCAATCATTGTTCCTCTACTGGTAAGGAAAGTCCTATCCCCAATGTTAATATTGTCGATGATCCACCTTACCATATTAGTATATGGTAGTATCTTGGTCTGTGTTGCAATTCAGTGAAGAAAAGAATTGGCTACGTCTCAAATTGTAGCTTCAGAAGAATTTGGGGCATCAACTGTTGCCTTCCTTTGGATTTTGTGAGATTTATTGTCTTCAAACAACTTATACATATATTCCCATAGAGAGGATCCACTTTCAGGTTCGCAAGTTGTATTTGTAAACAAGGGAAACATCTCTGTTCTCTCGGAGGTAGTAGGCGCAAGGTTAACAAGAGCCATATTATTCTTTGCTTTCTTCAAAGCCTTAGACATTTCGGAGAACTTTGCTTACTAAAACTTGCCTGTAAATAAGTAATACTATCTCAATTACCACAAATTTCTTCTTCAGGTCAACAACCCTTAACCATCCTTACTACACTTATCCGCAATCAAAATTGTACCCTTGATATACGCAATCTTCTTCCTGTATCACTGTCTCAGATCTGCATGCAATACTGTCTCTTATCCGCACTGCAACACTTCCCTTTATCCACACTGTCTACTGGTATATATCCAGACTATATCCTAATATATGTCTGCTATAGGTTCACATATGATAGTACTTCTTAACCCAAACATATCCACAAATCTTCTGGTCATTTTGTCCGCAATTCTTCTTGTAGTAGGTTCAGTCTTGTCTGCAATGCTTCCTAAGGTTTATCCGCACTGAAGTATCTACTTGTTCACTATGGTATATCCTTCAAACTTTCCTGAGGTTTATCTGCATTGAAGTCTCTACTATATCGAGACTGTAATCTCAAAGTATGTCCGCAATTCTTGCTTGGATATTATCGCATTATACTTCAGTCCCGTACCTCACTTTTAATCTCAGAAATTGTCCAAAGTTCTCATCCAAAATGAAATCTGCATGCTCCTATAAATAATTGTTTCTGTCTGTATAAATGCTGAATTTTTCTATGATTTTGAGGCCGACTTTAACAAATATTATTCCTGCATTGATAAGGTTCTTCTTTACTACTTTTAAAGCTTGTCTTTCATCAATACATTGAGGGCTATTTGTGAGCTTCTTCCATAAGGTCTTGGAGCAGAAATACCTAGACTAGATCCTTCATGTATGAGACCCTTAATTCTATTTTTTACTAGAAGATAAAAAAACTAATAGACATCAAGAAGAAGGCTATATACATAATAAAATCTTTCTCATTAAACCCATGAAGCAAGTACACCAAAAATACATTTTATTATCTTTGTCTTCTTCTTTACATAAATACATAATTACATAGTCAACATGAAGACCGACCTAGTTACACTTTTCAACACTCCCTCTTAACTAGGGAGGTATTCATACAGGTACATGATTACTTTCAAATTGAAGAATCTCATAAGAAGAATCGGATTGGTAATCGCATCTGTGTAGCATCATATCAACCAAAATTGTCCTTGTGCAAGGCCTTGACTAACAACCCCATCTCTCATCAAGACAATGGGCTACAATGCTGGCGAAACACATGACTAATAGACACCATAGTCATTGTCTCTCCAAGGTACATACCCCACCTAGGTGTTCCCAGAGTATGACCTTCTTGGAATATTCTTCTCTTGGGTAGCCAACCCTCAAAGAATATTGGTCCACAACTACTCTCATATTGAATTCCCTATCTCATTCTCAAAGAGTATCAAATGCCAGATGATTACCCAATCCTCCATTCTATCTTCCAGACCAAAATGATGTGTCTATCCATTCTCTTCACATGGCCTTCACTAAGACTTACGACTTTTAGTCCTGGTTTAGTGCATGACACATGTAATAGAGAATCACATATGTCACTCCCTCTTAACACTTGAAGGACATACTTCAAGTTTCTTCCAAGCAATAAACTTACCACCAAGCTCCTTATCGACCAGGGTCCTTTAGCAGCAATCCAATTACTCATGAAGAATTCCTTCCCTCGATGTCATGGTTTTTGATATTGAGGAATCTTCAACTTTTGGCTTCTTAGGGCATAGATCATCCATTACTTTCAGTCACGAGTCATGTCCACTATCATAAAGTGATTAATCAGTCTTTCTCATCTGGTCCACCCTTATTTCATGCTATTTTTATTCGAATCATATCCAAGGATCATACCTCCTTTCTCATGATTAGCAACCCTACACAAATTCATCCATATAAACATATACCTATGAACTTTTAGAACAAAAGTTACCTTAGTGATGATCTTTCACCATGACATCTTCTTGTAGGCATCAACATCCTTTATACAAATTGACACATCTCCTAATGATATGTTTTTTCCAAGGGTCTTCTTCTTTACCAGACTTCTGTCAGAGTCTACATATCTTCCCAGGAGATCTCCTAGTCACATCTTCTTGGCCTTCGGATGACAAAAACCTCTTGACATGGTTGCATTTCATGATCTCTTCCTTTTTGCACATGTTCCATTCACAAGATCTGCAACCATATGACATGACTTCACAGCATCCAATATCAACATATATGTCTGCATAACTCATATCTATTTCCCTGAGTCATCCTGTAGAAATTTCTCTAGAATGAAGTGCTTCATTCCTTTGGCCTACTTCATCAATATGTCATCACATCCCAGAATTCTGTCTCCATGATGACCCTCGATATGATGACTGCTTTACTTTAGTAGAGAGATTTTCCAGAAGCTGTTTCACCAAGAGCTCCTTTCATGTTTCTATTGAGATACTTCTTAATGTACATTGCTTTCTATCATACAAATTTTACAATCAATTAGAGATCACTTAAAGAGAAATATGATCTCAATCATAATAGAGATCTCTCGCTTCCTCCTTCTTGGATCTTTTAGCATCATGTTCTCCTTTCATTAGTGACATGTGCTTCTTCCTTTTTCCTCTTGTCCTTTCCAGATTTAGGACAATCTCTTTTATAATTCCCAAGTTCATTACATCCAAAGCATCATACGTTGTCCATATTCCTTCTTTTATTCCGAGGGCCAAATTTTCTGAATCTTCCTTTCTTCTTGTATGAGGCTGCAAAGGCATGATTCTCTTCACTTGGTCCTGTATCAGCTTTGGCCTTTAGTCTTGTTTCCTATATTTTACATAGAGACCATAAATCATGGAATGGGGTGGCTTATTTCTTCCCGTATAGACTAGAAGTGAAGTTTCCCCATTCCTCTGGTAGAGTGTTCAACACCACTGTAGTCATCTCAGTGTCAGAAATCACTTCTCCTAGTTCCTGCAATTGATCCCTTATTTCAGAAATCCTCATGAAGTATGGAGTGATTCCTTCTTCCCTTGATAATTTCATTTTATATAGTTCTTGTCTTATAGAGATTTCTTCTCTTGCAGTACTCACAGAGAATAGCTCCACTAATTTCTCATATATTTGTTTTGCAGTATTTAGCTTTGATACATAGGGAATGAGAGAGTCTTTAATGGATGCTATGAGAATCCTTTGGGCTCTAATTTATCCCTTCATGTACTTAGCATAGGCTAGAGCATCTTATTTTGGGGGTTGAACAGTGGATCCTTCGATATAGTCCATTACTTCGTCTTCAATTAAATTCAAGTCTGTCCTCTTCTTCCATGCACTGAAGTTTGATGACCCAACTAGCTTGTTTCTGTCTTTAAAATAAGGCATCTTGACGGAGAGGGTCATGGATACTTACTTGAGTGGATTGGCTTGCAACTTCCTTGATGATGATTGAAAGTGAAGCCAAGGGTTTCCTTTAATATAGGAGCTTCTTAAATGTTGATGTACTTGAACCTTGAAGTAGCTAGATAGTCCTCCTTGCAAACTGATTTGACTTTCCAACCCAAACTTTGATCTTCGTTTCTTTGAGTGTCTTTGTTGACAAGCGGCCCTTGTGTTCAACACCTTAGATCTGATACCATGTTGAGAATTTGGAGGGCTGTAGATTAATACAAATTCTCTTCTTGATAATTACATGTGACCTTACTTGTGATAATTATGTCTTCTTCTTCTTTTAGTTTAGTTAATCTTTTATCAAGTCAATTATCAAAATGCACAAGACACAAAAGTTAGGCTCCTAGAGCCAGGGAAAAACCTCTCCCTTTTGGAGAGGAAAAACCACAAAGAATTCTTCTTATAGATCTTCAAATGACAAGTACCATGACCCAGAATTAGACCCTTGACCTAGATATGCTTCCAAGACCTTGATTCAGCTTCTTCAACCTTGAATCTTCTATTCACCAAATTTCTTAGTTCTTCTTCAACACTGGAGATCTTGAACTTCACATTACATATGCTTGTATTTGAATTGCTTGAACAGTGGGAAGGTAAATCAAAGATTTACCTTCCTCACTATTGTTGTCTCTTATCCTTATGAAGACTGTCTCAATTACCAAAAAATTCTTCTTTAGGTCAACAACCCTTAACCATCCTTACTGCACTTATCCACAACCAAAACTGTACCCTTGATATACACAATCTTCTTCTTGTATCACTGTCTCAGATCCACATGCTATATTGTCTCTTATCCGCACTTATGTTCTGCACTGTGACCTTCACTTATCCGCACTGCAACACTTCCCTTTATCCGCATTATCTACTGGTATATATCTAGACTATCTCCTAATATATGTCTGCTGTAGGTTCACATATGAAAATACTTCTTACCCCAAACAGATACGCAAATATTCTAGTCTTTTTGTCCGCAATTCTTCGTGTAGTAGGTTCAGTATTGTCCACAATGCTTCCTGAGGTTTATCCACACTGAAGTCTCTACTATATCTAGACTGTAATCTCAGAGTATGTCCGCAATTATTGCTTGGAGATTACCGCATTATAATTCAGTCTTGTACCTCACATTTAATCTCAGAAATCATTCGAAGTTTCATCCAAACTGAAATCCGCATGCTCCTATAAATAGTTGTTTCTGTCTGTAAATAAGCCGACTTGTTTTATGATTTTGAGGCTGACTTGAACAAGTATTATTCCAGCGTTGATAAGGTGCTTCTTTACTGCTTTTAAAGCTTGTCTTTCATCAATACATTAAGGGATGTTTGTGAGCTTCGTCCACAAGGTTTTGGAGCATAAATACTTAAACTGGATCCTTCATGTTTGCGACCCTTAATTCTATTTATTCCTAGAAGATAAAAACCTATTAGACATCAAGAAGAATTCTATCTACATAATAAAATCTTGCTCATGAAACCCATGAAGCAAGTACACCAAAAATACATTTTATTATCTTTGTCTTCTTCTTTACATAAATACATAATTACATAGTCAACATGATGATCGACCTAGTTACACTTTTCAACACCGAGTGCACCCAGTTTTCCATGTTTCATGCTTAAAGAAGGTTATATGTGACAAGCTCCCAGTTCAAACAATATTGATAGAACTTGACGAAGAAGGAAAAATTATATTGGAACCCCAAGCAATGATGGAAACAAGAACTCGACAGCTACGAAGTCGATCAATTTCAGAGTATCTCATAAAGTGGAAGAAATTACCTGCTGAATATTCGACATGGGAGGATGAAAATTATATACATAAACATCTAGAATACTCAAGCGTTGAAGACAACACTTTTTTGGAGTAGAGGGGTTTTGGGTATCGGATTTGTATACTTTCCTCTCCCATTTTACCCTATATTTCTATCTCTTTGTGCCATTATTACTCTTAAACGCATGAGGTAAAACCCTTTTCCTTATATTTCATGGAATATTTGATTAATGAAGTAATTGTCATGGAGGTTTTACCTTTTCACATCTTAACTTTGATATTTCTATAGATTTGGTCAAAACAGGAGTGTTGCAGCTGTGAGTCGAGGAAAAACTTATCATCTCCAGCACTTTCCTCATTTGCTGTTACATCGTAACAGACTTGTTTGTACCAGTTCCATTTTAGGCCTTTTTACAGTTTCCTTCTGGGCAACTAGGTTGCCATTGTAACAAAATGTATTTTTGTAATTATGGAGTTGCTGAGAGGAATCGAGGGTTCCAGGACATTTGTATAAAGAGGCCTGCGGGCTGTGAATCAGGGTTAAGCCCTTTTACATACAGATCTTGTAACAAATCTATTTTATCATTAATCAAATGCACAACATATTGTTGTTTCTTATGTAATTCATGAGTTTACCACAACCTTGATTAGAGAGTTGGGCCCACTCTTATGATCAGGTGCTGCGTTTTCATTTTCTTGCATTGTTTACGGTTTAAGTGTGATTCCTTACTACTGTTACAGTTTACTCTTAATTGCTGTGAATGCCCATTAAATTTTGCAGTTTATTTAATTGCTGTTTCAGTGGTCTGTGTGTTATGGATTTAAACCTGTGATCTACAGCAGGTCATGTGCTTGTATCTGCATATACTTTGCTATTAGTCTTGAAATAACTAACGCCCTTGAGTTGATAATTTATGTGGAAAAAGGGTTGAATTCTGTTCATATCCAGACACCAACATTTTGGCGCCGTTGCCGGGGAAGGCTAACAGGTTGTAATATTCCTATTTAGCCCAAGCTAAGAGGAATATACAATTTTGTTTTACTTTCTGTTGCATGAATAAATGAATAAAGGAGGACATGTAAAACTCCTGAAAAGACTGAATAAATCAATGCCCATGTGAACAAGGATAAATCAGGGCCATGGAAATAAATCAGTTGCAGGTGTGAAAGGGGTTTGAGCTGTGAGACTGGGTCAACCTTGACCAAATCTACAGCGCTGTCTAGATTCAATGTACCTCATAAAGGGACAACGCAGTTCTAGAAGGAGACCCCTCAAGTGAAAGGATCTAACTCATCAAGGTGGTTTAGGGTTTGCAAAGGCTTTCATTTTATAAAAGGAAGGGGAAGGCAACAAAAGAAGGTTGTTGATTGTCTATATTTCTGAGTATCTTGTCTGTTTAGACAAATACTATTCTCTGTTGTTTAGTGGAGAATTGTGCTGCTTATCACTTGGAGTTCCTATGCAGGGATTTCACCTCTTCCCTTGAGGATTCTTGGAGGAGTTTTTGCTCATTTGATCCACTATCAGGTTTTGGGCCAAGCTATACTTCCAACTGCAATGCAGATCTAGTGGGGGTTTTCTTGCTTTTGTAGGCTGCAACAAGTGGAATTCTAGATCTGCTTAGATCTAGCTTGTATTGGAGCCTCTTCTCAGTGAGTGTGTCTTTTAACCTCCTGGAAGATTGCATCCACTATTTGAGCTTTAGATTTGTATCTTGGCATCAGGGCTGTTGGCCACCTATAAAATTTGTTTTATCAAAAGGTGGCCAAAACATTGTTTAGCCTTCAAGGAATCGTTTCATTGCAGAAATGTTATCTCTTGAAGCCTCTTCAAGACATCATCTCCTCTATCCAAAATTTCACTGCTGTTTTCCTTCAGAACTCAGAAATTCTACTAAAAATTCCATAAGAAAGACTGCTGCAAAAATCCCCTTTTCTCCCCTTCACTCAGAATCTAACCTTCATTTTTACTCTCTTTTTCCCCATCAAAATCCCTCATTCTCATAATTTTTCCATCTCCCCTTCATCAAAATCCCTTTGATAAGGTTTTAAGACCTTTCCTTTGCCTTATCGAAACCCTCAAACCCTTTGAAAACCATTGAAAATCTATGAAAAAGCCCATTTTTTATTAAGGGTTTAAGCCCCCTTGGGCTAAGTCTCTAACCATTCCCTTCCATACGCCCTAGTGCTGGAACCAGGCGCTGAGCCATTCGAGCGCTTATCGCAAACAGGGAAAACACAAAACGCAAGCCTTTCCCTTTATTAAAAACCCGATTGAAGATTAGCCCTCCGTTCTATCTCCTTTAGTCATATCATCTCCCATATAACCCATGGCCCCGCAGCCGGGCGCCTAACCTTATTTTATGTATATCCCGCCCCCGAAAATATTAAAACCTTATAACTTTGGGCGTTTTTATTATTTTCTAAGTTTTTCCGCCGTCCGAAGTTCAAAGCACTCTCCACCGTCGATCTGATCCATAGATCGACAGTGCGCAACCCATTTCTCCGGTGGTCCCCGCCAGCCATGTACCGTTGCAAATACTGGGTGGTTTTCATTGCACCGCGTTTGAGCGCGTGGCAGTTTTTTTAATTTTTGAGCGATTCCACTCACCGCCCGATGCGTGTCTTGTGCACTGTTCAAAATAACGCCCTCCATCACGCGTTAAAGATTGGACGTGGACCCGACGCGATATTGATGCGCACCGTCCGATCTAAAGCTGCTCATCGAATGGTGGGCAGTCTCTAAAGATGCCCGTGCAATAATCAAGGTACGACGCGGTCCTTGGAGGCATTTCTGCCGTCGATCTAACCTGCGGATCGACGACGCATACTCCATCGCCCCGGTCTCCAGCACCACATCAACATCCACACGACATCATCGGATTGAAGCGGGTTTTCGTTGGCTCCTTGCACAGTCAGCATTTCTGGACCCGGGAGCTTTACTCAGCATGGTTTAATTAAATGTTTGAAGTCCGAGTGTGTTTTATAAGGTTTTACGATCCCGATCTCCACCGTTGATCGCGTGAGCCTATCTCATCCGACAGTCCACGTCCTCCAAAAACCCCACACACCATTTGTTAACCTATTTTCTCCGTTTTTTCCAAATAAAGTGACTCTTTCACGTTATTTTTCGCCCCCGCTCCCAACCGTCAATCTCTGCGCGATCGACGGCTCTGATTTAAACTATTTTTCCGCTTTCTCTTTGACTTCTCCCGATTGATCTCGACCGTTGGATGATGTCATCCAACAACCACACTCTCTCCATGTGCCTTCTGAAGCAGTTAGCCCATACACGCAGGATTTTATAATATTTGTTTGTATTTTGCAGGGTTAAATGGTTTTCTCGCCATTTCTGAAGAAAATTCAAAAGCAGAGGGTGATGATCCTCCAGCCTCTGATTCACCAGAGAGATCATTCGCAGGGTTTAAAATTCACGTTTTGTCAATGATTCATGAGGCATTGATGCCATTTTGATCCCTTTATAGCCATGCGCACCAAAAAACACAGTTAATCAAGCACCGATCAAAGAGTATTAGTGTCGAAGACAGAACACACCAGAAACAGGAGATTGAAGACCTAAAACAGAGATCTCAAGTAAATCAAAGGTGTTTTAAGGAAAGACAAAGACATCTGTCGAGCCGAGAAAGCCTCCACCGCCATAAGCAGAGGCCAATTGAACCCTCTCCAGCTCCTAAAGACACCTGCAGCCTCACAGAAATAAAAGAAAGCTTAGTCATTACCTGAACAAGAGGTGTTTACCTAAAGACAGCTGAACAATTAATACAAATCAAAGATATTATCTCTAATTGTCGGCAAAACCATTTTGAAAGATTAAGAACAGTCCAGAAACAGATATTTTCGATCATTACGCC
Source organism: Pinus albicaulis (assembly GCA_034641835.2). Classification (NCBI taxonomy): domain Eukaryota; kingdom Viridiplantae; phylum Streptophyta; class Pinopsida; order Pinales; family Pinaceae; genus Pinus; species Pinus albicaulis. Next base: position 897,944,907 of record CM076583.1, on the reverse strand, counting down.
TCGAAAGGCAAAAACAGAGTTATGAAGCAGAGTTAGAAATGATTACATTCCTGCCTTATGCCTTGCCTAGTTCCCAAGGCCAGGAATTGCATTGATTACATAATTAATGATACTTGACCCCTGGGAAATGCTCCCACCTCCTCATTTTTCTATAAATATTTCTGTAGAAGATGATCAAATGTTGGTCTTTGGACATCTTAATGCATGTAATAGTTCTCTGAAGCTACTGATGCCCTATGTGCAATTTGAAGCTACATACGCTGATATGAGAAGTTTGAAGTTGTAGAGACCCACCGGGCTTGCTGATTGTAACTGGTTTGAACATCAAATACAAGCTGCTGATTCATGGGATCCTGATTTGTGTTAATGGTGATGTGTTCCTTACTGTCAATTGTTATTTTCTTTAATGTTTTCAATCTGTTCACTTTCTCTGATAAGGAACAGCAAACATAGAGCTAGGACTTACTCTCAACAGAGCCCTACTCTTACTGAAAGCTTTATTTTATATGTTTTTTTCATTTGAAAGTTCTCTTGAAAGAGTATATTAAAGCAGGTCGGTTTCAAAGTACCAGCCTGATCTAGATTGCTCATTGTGATGATTATCAGTGTTTTCCTTTAGAATATGCTGAAAGCAGGTTGGTTTCGAAGTACTCACCTGATCTTAAGCTGTTATAATTGTTTTTTTTTTAATTTTTTTTCTAACTGAAAGTACTTCAATGCAGGCTAGTTTAAAAGCACTTACCTGATCTCAGAATACTTTTATGTTTGTTTCTCTAAGCACATGCCGAAAGCAAGATAGTTTAAAAGCACTTACTTGATCTTAGGCTGTTTAATGTTCTTCATTTGTTTTATTCTCCACTTCATATCTGTTTCATTCCATAAATCACCTTAAGAGATCCTTTGACATAAGTGACTTGCCCCATGGATCCTTCTTAAACCTTGCTGTCTAATTAAAATCCTCCTATGACTCCATAGCCCAATGGGTTAAAACTATCTTTGCCTTTTTTGTCAGCCGAATCATTCCTTCACCTGCAGACATATTCACCCTTTATTTTGAACTGCCTTCACCTTCATCATGTCTTTGCCCAACCAAAACAAACAAAAAAAAACCCACGCTCTTCATAACTAGCCTATTATTACATTTCAGACTTTAAAAATCACATCTTTAAACTCATTTATAGAGAGATCCCTCTCTGGATTCAGGAGGGCTAGATCCTTGAATCCCAAAGCGGTTTGATGTTACCCTTGTAGTTGGACTTTTGCCAATCTTGCTAATTATAGGGTGCTAACAAGGCCATCTATATTTTTCAAGCTACAACACAGTTTTCATTGAGGAACTGCGTTATTTTCAGTAGAGGTTTTGCAGGGTGTTTTGACCCCAATTTTGATGGGAGATCTCTGGTGCTGGGCTTTGCCTTTCACATTGGTGATCCATGAATTAGCTTGCTGATCCATGTTCTATTTGGATCTGACCTATTTTAATGTAAATTCATCTTCAGAAATTTTTGAAGCATTTTGCAGATCTGCAACTTAAAACTCAGATCTACTCTTTGTGATGCATGATTTGGTCAAAACCCCAAGGGGATCTTGTAAATAAGTCTTTCTAGTTTCCAGATCTGATGTTTTGTCCACAGATCTGTCCTAGATCTAAGATGTAATTTTCCGCTACTGTAGCTCCTTAAAATAACGCTGTCAAGCCATTCTACAGTTTATATATATGTTGCAACCTTCTTTTCTGAAGATTTCTTGCTCTATTGTCTCCTGTATTCTACTGTATATTGAAAGAGATTCATTGTAATTCTGATTTGCTGCTGCATACTCATAAGTTCATCATATTTTATGGCCTCTTTCTCATGCTTTCCAAGACTGCGTTATTTCTGAATCAGTTTGTTGTGCATAGCTGTAGCCCTCTTGTAGGGTGTTTTTTAGCTAGACTAAGTGGTGGGAGATCTGTTTACCACACCTAGTTTGATTTGTTTTTGCTCCCCTTTTGGATTTATACTCCAGATCTGTTGATATAAGGGACCCAAGGGTTGTAAACTCATTTCTGTGCACCAATCTCCCAGAAGTGCGTTATTTCAGCAGGCTTGCTGTGCTATCCCAGATTTGGAATATTACAGTGGTATTAGAGCTCCTTTCTTGGCACAACCTGTGCTTTAATTGGAGAACCACAGCCATGTTGCATTCAGAAGAAGATGAACCTCTTACTGAGAGGGAGAAGAGGTATCAGAACAAAAGTCACAAGAAGTTTAATTACACTACTGATGATCAAGACAAGGGTAAAGCCCCTGAGACTGCAAGTGATAAAGAAGGGGAAGAGTTTGCAAGAACTATTTTGGTGGCCATGTAAGATCTTGCCAAAGAAATCCGAGAGATGAGGATGGAAAGAATGAGGGAATCTCCTGGGAGATTTCATCCAAGGGAAAGATCTGACATGTCTCATCACTGGACTGGTCAAGCAGTGAACCAACCATAGGCCCCACAAGCTCCACAACGCTCCACTATGACTACCTTCTTGGCTGTGGAGAATGAAGGACCACAAGAGAAAGCTTCCCTTGAAGACTACTTTATGGAATATATGAATCTCAGAATCAGATATTCAGACACTACTTGAGTTTCCAAGAGTTTTTTCACCTCAAGGACAGAAGAAGAGCAAGGTAGCAGTATAGAGATGGTGGGTTCTTTCATAATCAGGATAGACACCACTCTATGGGAAGATTTTTTTTTCCCAAGTTTGATGGGTCATCCTCTAGTTTTGCCAAGGCATGGGTAAAAGAGCTGGATATTTACTTTCAGTTGAAAAAAGTCCCTAAGATTGAAGCCATCAAGATTGCAGCACTGCACTTTGAAGGTGAAGCACATAATTGGTGGTTCCATGGGTTGTCCACATTGGGACATACCAATGTGACTACCTATTTTGAGTTTACTAGAAGACTGGTAGAGAGGTTTGATAGGAAGGATCCAAAAGCACCTTTCATAAGCCTTGCAAAGCTAAAGAAATCAGGGAATGCAAAAACTTATATCTTTGAGTTTCTGAGATTATTTGTCATGGTTCCTGATCTGTCTGCAGTAAGGAGGGTGTACATGTTCATTGATGGCATGGAGGAACCTTTTCATGGGTTGGTTAAATCTACCAAGCCCATCACTTTGCATGATGCCATTGAGAGGGCAAGAGACCTTCAAGATGCCTTGCCAAAAGCAAAGGCAACTTTCCAGAGCAAGGCCCCTCACCTTTCTAAAGGGAAGGGAGAAAAAGCTACTCCTTCCAAAGAGAGCTCATCCAAGAAGCCTATTGATATTGAACTTAGGAGGGATTTGAGAAAGAAGAGACTGTGTTTCACTTTCCAAGAGTCATGGGCACCGGGACATAGATGTGCTGCTAGGAAAGCACACTACATAGAAGTCTTCTCAGATTTTGAGGAGGAAGATGAAGATGATGAACTAAGGAGGGGTCACAACGCTGAATTTGTTGAGGAGGAACCAACACCATTTGGAGATGGGGATGGAGCCTTTGCTCCAATAGGTGGGTCTCTTGCATATTTGAGAGGAGTGCTTAAGTACTTGACCCTAAGAGTACAAGGTTCAATCATGAATGAGAGGGTATCTGTGCTGATTGACAGTGGGGCAACCCACAACTTTATTGATGCTCATCTTGTGCAAAGGAGAGAAATCCTCACTGATACTTTTGAGGGATTCTCTATTTTGGTCCCAGGAGATAGGACCATGCAATGCATGCAATATGTCCCCTCACTCTCAGTCACTATGGGATCCTACACTCTGGTGGATCACGTTTTTGTAGTTGACATACCAGACACCAATATCATTCTGGGTGTCCAATGGTTGATACTTTGGGGAAGGTCACCACTGATTGGAAAGCTTTGCAGATGGAGTGGGTGGACTTGAAGAGTGGGAAACCACAAATTATTCAAGGCATGAACACTTATCCCTCACCTAGCACTTCCACACAAACAATAGAGATGGATTTGCGCAGTGGAAGTAGGGATCTCACAGTCCCTTCTCTTATGTTCATGAGAATGCTGCAAGGGTCATTCCTATCTAGTGGAAAACCCCCTAGGATGCCACCAGATTCAGATCTTGTGGGGAAGGCCTCACAAGGTGCTGCTCCAAATCTAGATCCAGGAGGGATTGGAGCAATGAGAGACCAAGTTACAACGTTGGAGGGCTTGGGACAGCTCAAGAATGAGGGGAATCTTCTTCCTGTATCACTATCACCCTCTCTCTTTTCTGAATCTGCGCTGTGGGAAGAGAAGAATGGGAGGATTAGCCTTCCAACACACAAAATTGGCATGAGAAATGTCAAAGAGGAGATCAACAACATGATAAGCACTTCCATGGATGTATCATCAATGCTGTCATTGTTGAACAGTGTGGATCTGTATTGGAAATCTCAACTGCTTGTAGAGTATTCCAAAGATCTCCACACAGGTATGATCCTAGATGACATGTAGCAAGAAGAGGGCTACTTAGTCCAGGGGGGAGTCATCTATCATCATGGTAGGGTCTTCTTGGCTAGAGCTTCCAAGCTCAAGCAGAAGATACTACAAGGGGCACATAAATAATTCTTTCTCAGCCATATGCATTCAATGAAGATCTATTCTCTGATCATGAGGAGCTTTGGTTGGGAAGGCATGAGAGAGGAACTACATCAGCACTTTCAAGAGTGCATTAGATATGGAGGATTGGGGCAGCCAATGGACTCTTTGCAAGAGTCATTTCAACCAGTTCTTCCTTTTCTTGAGAAGAGGGAAATGCTCATGCACAACTCGATGTATATGAAGGACTATGATGGTAAAGGATCTAATCATGCCAAGCAAGTTCTATTTTATGATTTATCACATTCTTTTGCCATGTTTTTGCAGGCTATGACTCCTAAAGGGAGTAAGAGATCATGTGGATCTCATGATTTTTGGTGGGCCAATAGAGATGTTGAACTTGGCCACTCCCTTATTGTGCAAAGGGAGATTCCTTCTCATGATGGGTGCTTTCCAAAGGCACCAAAATTATCTAACATCTTCAGCCATGTTAAGGTGACTCATGCAACAAATGTATGGTGGGAATGCCACTTACCACACCTTGATCTAATGCAGGCAGGTGATGCACTGCGCTGGCATCACACGTGGGATTTTGACCCACCTCCTCAAGCTCAGATTTCTGTTTGCATATATGTAGTCTTGCTTCCATACTTGGATGATATATTTGTATTGTTTATGGGGTTGTATGGAGGGAGGATGGGCAGTTTGTATGTACCAAATGGGTTGGAACTTCTACCTATACCTCATGATACATGTTTTAGATGGAGCATTTCTCCAGCCATGTTTATTTCTGTTGAGTTTTTCACTCCTGGTGGGATGGACTATGCACATCTTATGTTGACCTTGGAGGAACAATTCATGATGTATTGGCTTGATGAGCACTTGGCTTATGATGAGGACTTGATCATTGATGATGCCATCAAGGGAGGAGGGGAAGTACTACAACTCTCACCTTATCAGTTGCTTGAGGACAACCAACATTTTGGAGGGGAGGACTGTAATGTTCCTACTTAGCCCAAGCTAAGAGGAATATACAATTTTGTTTTACTTTCTGTTGCATGAATAAATGGATAAAGGAGGACATGTAAAACTCCTGAAAAGACTGAATAAATCAATGCCCATGTGAACAAGGATAAATCAGGGCCATGTAAATAAATCACTTGCAGGTGTGAAAGGGGTTTGAGCTGTGAGACTGGGTCAACCTTGACCAAATCTACAACGCTGTCTAGATTCAATGTACCTCAGAAAGAGATAACGCAGTTCTAGAAGGAGGCCCCTCATGTGAAAGGAGTTAACTCATCAAGGTGGTTTAGGGTTTGTAAAGGCTTTCATTTTATAAAAGGAAGGGGAAGGAAGTAAGAGAAGGTTGTTGATTGTCTATATTTCTGAGTATCTTGTCTGTTTAGACAAATACTATTCTATGTTGTTTATTGGATAATTGTGCTGCTTAGCACTTGGAGTTCCTATGCAGGGATTTCACCTCTTCCCTTGAGGATTCTTGGAGGAGTTTTTTCTCATTTGATCCACTATCAGGCTTTGGGCCAAGCTCTACTTCCAACTGCAAGGCAGATCCATTGGGGGTTTGCTTGCTTTCGTAGGCTGCATCAAGTGGAATTCTAGATCTGCTTAGATCTAGCTTGTATTGGAGCCTCTTCTCAGCGAGTGTATCTTTTAACCTCCTGGAAGAGTGCATCTACTGTTTGAGCTTCAGATTTGTATCTTGGCATCAGGCCATCTATGTTATTCAAGCTACAACGCAGTTTTCATTGAGGAACTGCGTTATTTTCATTAGAGGTTTTGCAGGGTGTTTTGACCCCATTTTGATGAGAGATCTCTGGTGCTGGGCCTTGCCTTTCACTTTGGTGATCCATGGATTAGCTTGCTGATCCATGTTCTGTTTAGATATAATCTATTTTAATGTAAAGTCATCTTCAGAAATTTCTCAAGCATTTTGTAGATATGCAACTTAAAACTCAGATCTACTCTTTGTGATGCATGATTTGGTCAAAATCCCAAGGGGATCTTGTAAATAAGTCTTTCTAGTTTCCAGATCTGAAATGGATTTGATGTTTTGTCCACAGATCTGTCCTAGATCTGAGATGTAATGTTCAGCTTCTGCAGCTCCTGAAAATAACGCTTTCAAGCCATTCTACAGTTTATATATGTGTTGCAGCCTTCTTTTATGAAGATTTATTGCTTTATTGTCTCCTATATTCTACTGTATATTGAAAGAGATTCATTGTAATTCTGATTTGCTACTGTATACTCATAAGTTGATCATATTTGATGGCCTCCTACTCATGCTTTCCAAGACTGCGTTATTTCTGAAGTAGTTTGTTGTGCATAGCTACAACCCTCTTGTAGGGTGTTTTTCAGCTAGACTAGGTGGTGGGAGATCTGTTTACCACACCTAGTTTGATTTGTTTTTTCTCCCCTTTTGGATGTAGACTCTAGATATGTTGATCTAAGGGATCCAAGGGATTTAAACTCATTTATGTGCACCAATATCCCAGAAGTGCGTTATTTCAGCAGGCTTGCTGTGCTATTCCAGATTTGGAATATTACACAGGTGCAAGAACAGGATTTGCAACAGATCTAAGGGTCAATCTCTTGTCTTGGGGAGGGAATTTATTGCCCTGCTTCAAGTCCTGAGCGTAAGTGCTTTGTGTTTTTCTTTTCTGTTTTTTATTGTTTTCTGTAGGATTGATCTCTCTTCTTGGGGAGGGAATTTGTTGCCCTGCTCCAAGTCTCGAGCATAAAATGTTGTTTTTTCTTTTTGTTTTGTTCTATTTTTATTCATTAAAATTAATCCCTCGTCTTGGGGAGGGTATTTTGTAACCCCTGCCCTTAAGTCATGGGCGTAGTTTCCAGTTTTTTGCTTTTATTTCTTTTTCTTTGGGCCAACTTCTCGTCTCGAGGAGGGTTGTGTGATTACTCTACTCCGGCTCTATGAACTTCGATTTTTCCCTTTTCTTTTTTATTGTGCTGTTTGAACCTATTCTCTAGTCCTAGGGAGGAAGCTATATGTCCTACTCCGGGTCCCTGAGAGATTCTTTGTTACTTTGATGGACCCTCTTCACAATTTGTATGCACAAGGATTTGAATAAGAGGGGCAAAGGAAGACCCCCAAATAAAGGAAAGGATGCGGGAAGGAAGACATACATTCGAGAAGATTATTGAAAAAATCTAGATGCGAGGCATCATCCCATGCTATTGTTAGGGGTTCGAGTTCGAGAAGAAGTCCGAAGGGCGATGCTATGGAGAAACCGGTGCCATCCATGGTACCGAAAAGGTATTCTTTCTACGACAGGGAGACTTAATAAACATGGTATCGGTGGAGGAGATATCCTTATCGACGATAGAAGGGGAAGAAGTGGCAAGTAGGGGATCGAAAAGAAATGAGCAACTGCTAAGCGGGAAGAAGAACCTCTAAAAGGGTTTTCATCCCCACGAGACCAAGGCAACGCTATAAAAGTTCCTGTAGCTGAATCAAATAATTCGATTTGGTAAAGGAATTCTTGAAAGATTTTGAGTCACCAAGGGACCGAGGGAGTGCGGTGCAACCCCCTACGGTTGAATCACTCCAAATACCAGGTACGCAAAACCGGTCGAAATTACAAGTGAGTATTGGAGGGTATTTATGGCACTGTAAGTTCCTCTATTGATTTTCCCATTGGAAATGTTACGAGTGATGCACCAATGAGACCCATCCCTTTAACAACCTTGCCTAGTTTCCATGGCCTTTCTTCTGAAGACCCTGATATGTTCCTTTTTGAATTTGATATTGTTTGTCGTGGATATGACTATATTGCCGATGCCCATAAATTGAAGATATTTCCTGCTACCCTAAAGGGAACAACCCTGAGATGGTTTATGGGTTTAGGAGGGAGCACGATTACATCATGGGAAGGAATGAAAGAAGCTTTCTTGGAGAAATACCAAGATTATTATAAATCCCGTGACATTAAGGAGGAGGTTTTTAATATTGCACATAAAGAGGATGAAAACATGGAAGACTGTGTAGAATGATTTAAATACATATTGCAGAGGTCTGGACATAATGACCTAGACAAGGACATTCTGAAGATCATTCTTCTCTGAGCACTGAGGAAAGACTCCCTGCAACTTTTGAATATAGTAGGAAAAGGGGATATTTCGAAATAAGACTTCAATACTATCTCGTGATTACTGTATTAAGTGTTCACGGGGGCTGCAACAAGTGGACAAGGGATTCGATGATCAAAGACTTACGGTGGGGGTCACAAAAGCGAGAAATTTGGAAATCTATTGGAAAATCTAAGGACCGATATTACGAGCACACTATCAACCCGGATGGACACTCTACGGCCAAAACGAAGTAGTTGGAGTTGAAAAAAAACCATGGCCATATTCTTCCCACAATGCAGAAAAGAAGCACCCTTTGAAGGAATGCCGTTGAATATGGTGGAAGCCTGCGCAATACGTGAAACAGGACTCACGCTAGCGGTTCGTGTCCTTCCTTGCCCAGGGGTGAAAGCGATTTTCCAAGGAGAAAGTGAAGAAATCATGGTAGACCAGCTGTACTTCATGGGGCGGAAGAAGCCATGGCAACCTAGACCACCCGATCTATGAATCGGTATGTTTCGGGACCCATATCGGTATTTTAACAATTTCAATATGGGTCCCCAATTTGCACCGTTTTCAACGATGTAGTCTCAATATCAAGGTCCCACTTGGCAACAATGGGTTCCCAAAGCCAATCTGAATCCTTCATGGAATCGGACACGGCGTGGACCCTCTCCTCTTTGGACGGTTTCCTCGGCCTATGCCTCATCAACAACTTCAATTTCCTTCCAATGTACCCCCAAGAAACCCGACCATTAGAGCCCGACTTCCTATCCATCCCAACCCGAATCCCGAATAATAAAGGGGTCCAACAAACGAGACACTTTGAACCTTAGTCTTACAAACATTTCTACCACGGGGCTCAATGAGATAAATCAACGGTTTGGCCGGGGTAGTAAATGCACCTACTTTCGCCTATTATTACGAGAACAATTTCACGGTGAAGATACATAACCAAAAAAAAGAACGGTGAGGGAGAATTCGAGATCAAAACGTAATAAATCAGACACTTCCCCAAGCCATTCCTAATCAATGTCATTTAACTTCTCCCCCATATCCTAAAATACTCGACCTTGAGTAAACCAAACCCTCAAACAGAATTTGACTTTCCTAGGGAGCTGCATAATCTCTTTGTTAAAATACCCACTGTTACAAGCTATGAGGGATGTACCTATATACGCAAAAACTTTGAAAGAATGCTTGCTCAAAGAAACCGGGGAGGAAACCTAAGGATCCATTAACCATTCATGTAATAGACGGACTATACGATATCATGTTAGGAAAGATCATGCCTATAAAATACGAGAGACCCTAGGGAACTCGATTCTAATAATACGGATTAATGGGGTGGAAATCCCAAATGTCTTTGGTGGATTTCGGAGCGGCCATTAACATTATCACTTTGCTTTGAAACAATGAACACATTACGACTTGGAAACATTAAACCAACCCCTACTATCCTGGAACTTGTGGGACGGGTCCAAAATTAAACATGTAGGGAAATTAGAGGATGTGGTCATTTTAGTAGATTCATGGCATTACCCTATGGACCTCCTTATATTATAGACTCGATCTTTAGTAGGGGGTCACCCATTGATCTTAGGAAGACCACGGCTTGCAAGCGCAGACGCCTACATAGGGGTGTCGATCTAGGCACATGATCATATCAAATGGGACGATTACAAAGAATCTTAAGCTTTATCCTCTATGAGAACCAAGCCCATCTCGAAAAATCACTACCCGATCGAAACCTCTACACAGTAGAAGAGCTTGAACACTGAAAAATGAAGATGTTAGACTCGTCCTCACTATTGGGAAGGCCCTTCAATTTAAAACGAAAACGAAGATGATGCTATTAACGCTTTCATTAATGATTCCGATTCACGTTTTCGATTCAACTCGACATATTCTAGAATCTGCTATGAGATTTGTGAGACACGGAAAATATTGAACCAGAAGATGACATTGAAGACATTCTGTAACCTCATCCCATGATAGTACTCCAATTGAGATTGAACCAGGGAAAACACTTAATATCAACCCAAACCTATCCGAATCCCGAGACAAAACAACTTTTTAAAGTCCTTCAAGATCATCGGGGAAGCTTTTGCACGGGATTATCTCGATCATGAAGGGTATCCCTACAAACCTATGCACTCATCATATTTATATTAAGGAAGATTTCCACCATGCAAGGCGGCCTCAATGGAGGATGAATCTTGCTCTCAAAACATTGTCAAGGAAGAATTACAAAAATTGTTGGATGTAGGATTCATTTACCCCATCTCGGATAGCCAATGGGTATCCCTACTAGTTATTGTTCCCAAAAAAGAATGGTAAATGATGGATGCAGTGAAGATTACGGGAGAACTAAATAAGACAATGTGAAAATACCATTTTCCTTTGCCATTCATTGACCAAGTCCCGAATACCTTAGGCTGGGAAGAAGTTCTTTTCCTTCCTAGAGCGGATTCGGTGGATATAACTAGATTTCAGATAGCCCTGGAAGACCGGGGATAAAACAAATTTCCCATGCCCTTGGGGAACCTTTGCATATGGGGTCCTCGCATTTGGCACTGTGTAATGCTCCTACTACCTTCCGGAGGGAAATCTTGGGAATCTTTTTCGATTTGGTCGATGATAGCGTTGAAATCTATATGGATGATTTTACTCCATATGGAAACTCATTTGAGGAAGGATTGGAAAATTTAGAGAAAGTACTCAAAAGATGTAAACAAACCCATGTATCTGCGAGTACGGTTAAATGCCATATGATGATGGAAGAAGTAGTATTGGGACATTTGCTCTCAGAACGTTGGAATTCAAGTTGATCCAGCTAAAGTAGAGGTAATATTACACTTTCAGGTACCCAAAAACACCCACACGAGGGACATAGCTTTATTGTTTGTGCTTGGTTATTATACATGCTTTATAGAAAAATTTTCCTAAAATAGCACATCCACTATTTCAATTACTAACAAAAGACGCAGAATTCTTGTGGATGAAGTATTGTGAGACAACTTTCACAAAAATAAAGGGAGCTGGTGTGCACGACTCCAATTCTCTAAGGACCTGATTGGGCATTACCGTTTCACATACATGCGATGTTTCTCGGACAACGGTAGGGGGTTGTTTTAGGACAACGAGTGGATAAAAACACCGTACGCAATTTACTATGTCGGCAAGAATTCAATTCTGTTGAACTAAATTATACGGTGACGAGAAAAAATAATTCTGCATCATTTGTCATTAAGTTCCGACATTACATCACAGGGTACTCTACTATTATCCATACGATCACACAACAATTAGGTATTTGATGAATAAACCTATTACTCACGGCCGTATTACAAGATGGTTGCTATTTCTTCAAGAATTTGATATTACAATAGTAGACAAGCCAGGGAAAAGATAATGTAGTGGCTGATTTCCTATCTAGAATGGATAACAATGATGAATGCACACCCATAGAAGATAGTTTTCTGATTAATATCTTTTTGCGGTTTCTACTAAACCTCTGTGGTATGCGAGATATTGCTAACTATCTTGATACATGGAAAGTGCCTCCTCATTTTTCATACGAGGGAACAACGAAAAAATTATCCATCACGAGTGCTCGATATTCTTAGATGGCGAGGGTACCTTTTTCATACAGGGAGCGAGATAAGCAGATCCGGTCTTTGTGTGTGTGAGGATGATATTTATAAGATATTGAAAGTTGCCCATGATGGCCCTTGTGGAGGGCATTTTTGCGAAACAAAATAACAAGCCATAAGGTGCTACAAATGGGATATTCTGGGCCTTCCATCTTTTGTGATGCTCGGAATTATGTTAGGAGGTGTGATAGTTGCCAACGTATGGGGGAAGCCTGTCGAGTTGATGAAATTCCTTTGCGGAGCATATGTAGTCCTTGAGCCTTTTGAGAAATGGGCTATTGACTTCGTCGGACCATTTTACCCACCTTCCCGGCAAAAAAGTCTAGATATTGGTGCTGTACTAATTACGTGACTAATTAGGTGGAAGCCAAAGCTTTGTTGCCAAAAGCAAACGAGACGAGGTGGTCTCGGATTTTCTATTTGAAGAAATTTTTTGCTCGTTACGGTACTCCAACGAGAGATTGTTTCAAATGGAGGAGCACAATTCACATCACACATGATAGAAAAGCTCATGTAGAAATATGGGGTTAAGCACGGGAGTGACATCTCCATACCACCCCCGGGCGAATGGACAAAGTGGAAAGCACAAACAAGACATTGGAAAATATCTTGACAAAAACTATGGCATACCATCGTCGAGATTGGGCTCGAAGCTCCCAGAAGCTCTGCAGGGCGTACATAACAACATGGTGGAATACAACTAGGTTTTCACCATTCGAGTTGGTTTATAGGGAAATCTCCATTGTTTCCAATAGAATTTGAAATTAGTTTGCTCGGAACAGCTACGGAAGTTGGTTTAGATCAATTAGATGCCCAAAAACACCGGCGACTTAGCTCAATGAAACTCGATGAAATCGGTTCAATGGGTCATCGAGCGAACTCCTGCTATCCCGACGATAGAGAATGAAATGGCACAATAAGTTTATTAAAAATAAGGTGTTTCAAAGTGGAGATTGGGCACTACTTTATGACTCTCATTTTAAGGATTTTAGGGGGAAGCTTTGCCCTTGTTGGATGGGACCTTATGAGGTGGACACTATATTTGATAATGGAACAGTCAGGCTAGTCACAATTGATGATACACGTACTTCATTTATAGTCAATGGAAATCGCTTGAGATTATACCACCACTCGGCCTCTAAGGATGCTTTTATTAAACACCTCTCTGAGAAATCTGGTTTGAAGGTCATCGTACGCAGAGAACCATTCCTCTGCACCCTTGTTAAATAAATAAATATATAATAAAAGAATAAATGATTATATTGTTATCTTATTGTCTTTTTGCAAGAGTTACTACTAAGGAGTAAGAATCAAAGAAAAATGTTCCAAAGTATTAGTTCTTCTGCTACACACTGGTCTTGTTACTCGATTGTTGCTACTCATGATCTTGTTACTCGATTCTTGCTACTCATGGTGTTGTTACTCGGTTGTCTGCTACTCATAGTGCTATTACTCGATTCTTGCTACTCATCATGCTATTACATGGGATCTGACTGATGTTGTTACTCCTTGCTCGATCTTGCTACACGGGGATGTTGTTACTTACTTTCGTATTACTCCAAATGCTATTACACTAGTCTTTGTTACTTAGTTGGTGCTACTCATGGTGCTATTACTCGGTTCGTTGCTACTCATCATGCTATTACATCGGATGCTTTGCCACTCGATGTTGTTACTCCTTGATCGATGCTACTACACTAGGGATCTTTGTTACTTGCACTACTATTACTCCAGGATGCTATTACACTAGATTCGTTTGTTACTTGCATTCTGTGTTACTCTGAATCTTGCTACTCGCATTGCTTGTTACTCCGGATGCGATTACATCGAACGTTGTTACTCCGATCTTGCTACTACGATCTTTGTTACTCTCGATGCTATTACACCACATTGTTGTTACTCCCGATCTTTGTTACAGGATTCTATTACTCCGATCTTGTTACTCGATCTTTGTTACACGGATTACATTACTACGATGTTGTTACAGGATGTTTGTTACTACGATGTTGTTACTCGTCTTTTGCTTGTTACTCCATCCAAATAATTCTTATGCGTAGTCATCCTACCAAATGTCGCTTCGTCCGGTTAAGTACGTAGGTATGCCTCCACATGACTTTTACCGATTTAATTAAATATCCCATGTGAAGATTTTAATGCGTGGACGGAAAAAATTTAAGTTGGAGGGGAGTGCTCAGTCATAGTCAAGGACTGACGTAATAATTACCTCATAAATCAGTATGATAATCCGTTCATGGTACACCTTACGATTCCCATCAACATGTGGTATCATCATTTAATACGTATTGGGATCCGTAATATGTCTCTTCCACTCTAAACGAAACAATTATTATTTTTTATTCACCACACTTACCATATTCTTTTATGATTTTTCTCGGTTTCGAGATTTACTGTCAGTATTACAGTTAGCACTTTTCATTTTCACCATCTTTGTTTTCGAATTTGGTATCTTGCCCAACGATCTGCTTTGTTGCATGGAGTCTCTGCTACAAGTCTCCACGAGTATTGGTGGGTGTGGTTGTGCGGCATGAGCCTAAAACACAACTTTCAGTTCACAACAATCCATAGGTATGGCAAATCTTTGTTAACGCGGGGGTGGGATACCTACTTTGACAAATTGCGGGGGTTTTGATGGAGGAATCATAATGGAATTCACACTCGGTTTAGAGGAGAACTACCCACGGGTTAGAGGTCTAGAAGTTCTGTCATAGAAGAGATAATTGCGAGAGGTTAGCGAGTTGAGACGGTAGGGGGCAACAATGGTTTGCTCGGAAAAGTTTCTCTCCCAAAATTTCCCAGAATTTTTCTTGCGGGGAAGGAGAAAGTGTCGTTCAAATGGGCGAGAGGATACGAGCTTAGAAGCTGTGCCATATCCTTGGAACGAAGTTGCGGGGTTTCATAATAAAATACATAACCTGCGAGGGCCGGGCCAAAACTTCTGTTCAAGTATCATTTTTAAAATTCTAACGCACTGCGATTTCCACGAGCTCGGGTGCATGCCTTAAACATGCCCTTCTTCCTATTGAAACAAGTCTGCAACACATGGTACGGTCTACTCGGCGATGACGACAGTGCTTTCCAACCACGAATTGGTGCGATTATTGGTCATGCATGCAATAAGAAGGCTTCGGGTCTCATGGGTGGAACTCTGCGGGTCCTCGGAAGAAGAGGTAGCAACCATTATTCTTGCTAGAGAAGAGGAACCCGGCCTCTCACGTGGTCTAGTAGAAGAAGAACATTTAGAAGGAATTGATCAAGAGGAACCCGAGGAAATGGAAACGGAAGTTGATCGGGAGGAACCCGAGGAAGAAGAGATGATGGTTGATCGGGGAGGTGGTAATTGGCAACAAAATCGAGGCGCCACACAAGAATCAACCTCACTTGACGAACCCACGAGAAGAAGAAATGAGAAGGGAGGAGGTAATTGGTGACACGGTGAGGCTGCCACACAGAACCAACCTCGCTTGAAGAGCCCACATAAGAAGAAATTATGGACATCGTGCGGGAAGTCGAGACTATTATACGGTCGTCGACTTTTGTCAATGAAGAACAAAGGAGTGAAATTTCGGACGGAAGGAATGGCAAGTGCTACTATTTTGCAAGAAACAAACATCAAGCTGCCCAAACGGATATGGATGTTGATACGGTGGGGGGTGATACACAAGAACCACCCCCCAATTCGGCTAGAACGGGAGGAGTCGACCTACGAAATGACGGCGGCCCTCAAGAACGGTAACGGCTGTGGAAAAAGACGCGATTCATGAGGAACAGGGGAAGGTAGAGATGGAATGAATTGGGAGGTCGATCTTGTTCCACAAGAACCAATATCTGACCCAAGAAGAAGAAATGGCGAGCAAGGAGTGAGAGGACAAAATAGGGAAATACAGCTGCGGAATCGATCTTGCTCCACAAGAACTAGCATCGACCCCGGTTGAGGTAGTAGTGCGCGAAGTTTCGGCTCAAACCGAGAAATGAAGGTGATGAGTACGTCCCCCATTCTCCATTCCAGTCCACGATGCCTAGAGGGGCGAGAGGATTCCGCTCGCCCAAACGATTAATGGAGGAACTAGCTATTCGCACGGTGCTTCAAGTTGTTGACACGACCAAGATTGGCCCAACCACTAGCGAACTAGAGCACTTAGAGGCTCGCAAAGAAGATAGAGTTCTTGTGGAAACACCGGAACACGAGTGGTCAATGAAATTGTCGACCAGATGACAGAAGTTCCCCGAGAGGAAACATAGAGGAAGAAGCCCCTGAAGATAGGGAGCCCAGCTAGAAAGGCTTAACAAGATAATCCGGTGAGAATACCGGCATCATTCGTCGCCTCTTGAGCTCTGTCATAGGCCTAGAAAATGAATTTATTGTTAAACAGGGAATGGGTTGAACAGTGTGAGAAAATAAGGTTACCTCTTAAGAAGAGGTATCGGCTACGATTTCGGTGAAACCATGAGACTAAAAATGGAGGTTCGGGATTTGAAAAAGCAAGTTTCCCGTTTGAAAAAAGAAGGTAAAAATCTACAAATGGAGGGCAATAGAGCCGAAAATCAGAGGTCTCCTCTACGGCTACCCAGACGGCCCGATTGAAGAGTTGTTTGTTGGCCAAGAATTTGTATTGGTCGCTAAGATCCGAAGTGGCGATCTGCTGCAGCGACCATAAGAAGGAAACAACTCGGAGTTCAAGAACGAGGCTGCCGAGTCGTCGCAGGGTACATGGATCAGTTATACAAGGCGCGGCTGAAGCAGTGCTAAACGAGAAGCCAGAATAGAAGAATTGGAAGAACAAGTGCGGTCGGTACGCAAACGAGATAAGGAGAAGATGTTCTCCCCTAGCACGACGAGTAATGGCTGCGGACCTCACGCACATAGCTATGCCTTATTCCTTCACAAACAATTTCTTTTCTTTTGTCTTGAAAGTATATATAAGGAGATTTGGTACGAAAATTGAGGACCCCATTCAATTTCTCCGTATTTTGAAAATATTCATGATATCATAGGACATCACTTAATGTGCGAGCTCTACATGCATGGGTATTACTTAAGGCATGATCGGTACTTTAACCCTCGTCCCATTCAGTGGGGGACATCCATTTAAGAGCTTTCACCTCTTATACCATCAATCGGATTAAGTGGAGAAAGGCATGGGATACATTTGAATAAAATCAAGCCGGAAGGCCATTAATGCTGAGAAAAGAGCATGGTCGATCCTCAAATATTTATAACAAGCATTATACATTTCTACGGATTGAGGGCCGTAAAGAACACATGTTGGTAACCCGAAATGGTGCGTTGACCTATGTTTCGGCTAGATTATGATGTTTCTCAAGGAAGCATCTGGACAAGTTGTCGAGAAAAGGTGGATGTTGTCATCGTCGGTAGTCAAAGAACGATAACCATTTGGGGCACCTAACATTGCACGAGCTTTAGAGAGAATGCCATGTTTCGTGGCATGCATTCATACTAGTGGGGTTAGATGGATGGGCTTAAGGTTTCAATTTACCCCTTCTCTGGTTGCCCAGTAGAGCGGTATACTCCTGCATACAACGTTGATCCATGCTGGGTGGAAGGATGTTGTTTTGACAAAGGGATATAAGCCACCGAGGGGACAGAAATGGCTAAAGAGTATGACCTCAAACAAATTCATGCCGATCACGGTTAGTCCAATCTTGATGCGAGGAGACGACGAGGCTGCATGAGGACATGCGAGATAGACCGGTTGGGGGGGAGATGTTGGGTGCTAGATTTGTATACTTTCCTCTCCCATTTTACCCTATCTTTCTATCTCTTTGTGCCATTATTACTCTTAAACGCACGAGGTAAAACCATTTTCCTTATCTTTCATGGGATATATGATTAATGAAGTAATTGTCATGGAGGTTTTACCTTTTCACATATTAACTCCGATATTTCTATAAATTTGGCCAAAATAGGAATGTTGCGGCGCGTGAGTCGAGAACATCTTATCATCTCAAGTGCTTTCCTCATTTGTTTGTTACAATGTAACAGAAATTGTTTGTACCAGATGCCATTTCGGGCCTTTTTACGGTTTCCTTGGGCAACTAGGTTTATGTTGTAATAAAATGTATTTTTTGTAATTATGGAGTTGCATGAGAGGAATCGAGCGTTCTAGGGACATTTGTATAAAAGAGGCACACTGAGCTGTGAATCGGGGAGTTAAGCCCTTTTACATACGAGATCTTGTAGCAAATCACTTTTATCATTAATCGAATGCACAACATCTTGCTATTTCTTTGTAATTCGTGAGTTTTCCACAACACTGATCGAAGAGTTAGGGCCCACTCTTCAAATCGTGTCTTTGTGTTTTTCCTTTTCTTGCATTGTTTATGTTTTAAGTGTGATTCCTTACTATTTATTACGGTTTACTCTTAATTATTGTGAATGTCCATTAAATTATGAGTTTATTTAATTGTTGTTACAATGAGTACGTGTGTTATGGATTTAAACATGTGATCTATAGCGAGGTCATGTGCTTGTATTTGCATATACTTTGCCGTTAGTCTTGAAACAACTAACGCTCTCAGGGTTGATAATTTATGTGGAAAAAGGGTTGAATTATGTTCATATCCAGGACACTAACAAAGGGGCATACTAGGTCCCTATAATACTAGTGTATCCCCTTATTGTTATTGTTAGTGTAGCCCCTATTATTGTTATTGTTGTGCCCATGTAGTCCCCATATTGTTATTATTGTGCTCCCATGAAGCCCTCACTATTGTTATTATTGTGCCCTTACATTGTTATTGTTATGCGACTAGGATTATATTGTGACCCCTTGGACTCTTATATATAGAAATGAGGTTTTGTCATTTGTATCATCCAATAATTGTTCATTTATGTAGTGTAAATGAGGTTTCCCCATCGAAGAGGATGATTTCTAAGTCGTTGATATATTTTCTCTTTTATTTTGTGAGATGGTTTCATAACATATTTTTACGGAAGAGTTATCCGGAAAAAATCGCTACGAATCACGAAGTTTACATTCTCGAGAAAAAAAATTCCAATTTATTATACTATAAAAATATAACATAATATATTTAAATAATATTTTTTTAATTGGTGGATGAAATTATCGACGAGTTTATTTTCTGACTATTAATTAATGAATAATATGATAATATAACGAAATAATAATATTTAAAGTTTAAACATGTTGAGGAGAAATTTTTACTCCATTAAATAGTAATCAAATAATAAATGGTTGTGTCAAAAAGGTGCTCTCAACCTAGTAGAGTATAGATGTGGTAACATAATGTAATGTCATGTCTTGTAAACATTTTTACTTGATCAAAATAAAAATAGAAATAACCCTACGTTAAACTTTCTTTACAAGGTCAAAATAAAATAAAAATAAAAAATAACCCTACATTAAACATTTTTACGAGGTCAAAATAAAAATAAAAATAAAAATAACCCTACGTTTGTAAACATTTTTACAAGGTCGATAAAAATGACCCTATGTTAAAAATAAAAATAAATTTAAACTAAAATAATAAGGAAAACTTGAGCTTGGTCGAGTTATTGGTGGTTTTGAGCTCTAGGTTTATGAGAACCCATGGTGATGACTCATGAGCATTCATATGGAATATCAGTCCCATTCAAACGAGGAAATTAAACCATCCTAGATCATCTTAACTACGGATCTGCCAAAGCACCAAGATGGATCAAATATTTTGATATGCAAACCTCTTTTAGAGCGAAACGAAAGATTTGATCCCTCTCGAGCAGCTTGGTAGATCTACGAGATTAAGATGCATACGAACTAGTTTAATAATAAATGTTTGAAACAAATGCCCATAATAAGTGTTTAGAGAAAGGCTTGCCATGTGACAAGTGGTGGCCATAAAAGAGATTGAGGTAAGAGAGGAAAATGAAGTGATCTCTCATAAAATTACCTAACGAGAAGGCAAAGTTAGGGAAACAAAATAATCTTCGAATTTGGAAAAGTCCATTAAAATGAGATGATGTCCTTCATTAATGTGTATATGTTATAAATGTTAAATGAAAGTAATATATAATAAAAATATAATAATTATATTTATATTATATTTAATTAATTGTGTAATTAGGATTGCTTCACGCGAATCATAAAATAACTAAAATAAGTTGTAGAAAGAGTTTGATAGGGCTTTCTCTAGTAAAAATATTTGGTAAAATCAATATTATGATAACTAGCCTAGATCCATCTTAATTCTGCTGATCTGTCGAGCATCGGGAGGGATCAAATATTTGAAAGTTCAAATATCATTTTTGAGTGCAAAAACTTTAGAAATGTTTACACCTCTAGAGATTTGATCCTTTTGACTCTTGATAGAAATAGAGTTAGATGGATCTAGGTGTTAGGATATTCAGAAAAACATAGGGAAATAGTTAAGAATAAATTAGTCTAGTGTAGAGTTAGGTAAAGTGTGTTTCTTTACCATGTACATTTGTAACTTATAATTCGATGGTCACGATTTGTAGTGATGAGACGGTTATCTCTCTCCTCGGTATTAATGACACTTGATCAGTGGCTAACACTTTTCGATTGGTCCATTATATATATTTAAAAGAGCATGGAGGGTCATTTTGATATCGTGCTTGGTTTATGAGAGAAACATATGTAACTTTTATTTTTATTAATAAATTACAGAAGTGGCAGCGTTGGCTCGAGCTTGGATTGTTTCCCTCTTGAGGTTTTAAACACGTGATTATCTTGGTGTACTTGATTTGTGATTTGTTTGTGAGCGGTGACCTTTGGTTCTTGATCTAAGGAACTTACTATGAAATTCTACATGGTATCAAAAGAAACTATTTTGAGGCATCGCAGTTGTTGATCAAAATCAAAGCTGGTTTGATTGCATGACGAATGCCGTTTTGTAGATCTACTATTTACCGAAAATTTTTGGGCTTGAGAAACGCTTTCTGTTGTGTACGGAGCATCGTACAATGAAGAACGCCTTTTGTTTCATGCAAAAAGGTTTTATTACAAGTTATGACCGAGTTTAGATCTAGAGATATAAAGCATACGTTTTTGCGGTTATATTTGTTAATAGTTACTGCTTATTTCGGTTCTACTCTGTTTATTTTTACGTTTTTAGGTTTTATTTATTTGCCGGATCTATACCCTCTTATCTATATATGCTCTTTGTTGTGCGTGCGTGCGATCTCGACAAATTAGAAACGATAAAAGATTTTTTATTCTACGTATGCTCTTTCACTGCGTCTTTGTGCGATCTCGGGGAAATCGAAATAGTGAAAAAAATTGATAGTTTCCGGGAAATAAGAGCTAACGAAAATCAATAATTTGCCGTAAGACTCTGCATTTCATTTTTTTCTTGGTCTTTGTGTTTTTTGTGCGGGGAAAAAGGCACACACACGAAGAGTTTACCCCTTCCTCCTTTCGAAACAAGAACGAGAATCCTTTTACTATCTCACTTGGTGAGGAGTTAGTTTATGAGAATAAGTGCTTGGGGTTTCAAATCTCTTTCTCAAGCTTCTTTTTGTAAATTTTTTGTTAAAGGGCGAGATTTTCATTTGAACTTCATCACCCAATTTCAAAGCCGTTCACTAACTAGTCGGCATCTTCAAGTCGGTTTTTCAGCTTAACTTCTTCATCGGAAGCCATTTTTTTGAGCCGTTTTTTTTAATAATCCTATTTTTTTGAGGATATTTCCATTGCATCGGATTAGTTTTAGCTCTTTTCAGCTTTCAATTTTTAAAAAAAATGGAAAGTGCATGCGATTATTTTTACTAGCACCAGATTATTTCCAATGGCTACCTCACATGGTAGATATACTTAGAAGTAAAAAGGGATTTATAGAATAGCCACAAGACAAGAAACTAAACCTTAGTGATGATAAAGTGCTAAATGGGAAAATAAAGAAGATCGAGGCACGAGGGTTGATAGGGAATGTCCATTGCTCAAGATCTTCGATATCATATCCTTGACATTAACACCCACGATGAAAGTACGGAAAAGCTAAAAAATTGTTTTTGGCATTCAAAATCAAATCGGGGCCCACCGACTTGAAAATGAGTTTCTTACTTTGGACCCCAATGATTTCTCCTCCATTGAATATTTTTGTCCAAATTCAAGACCCTTGGAATTCTTTTAGAACGTTGTAAGATAAAAAAGGGACGATGGTAGCCTCATCTATTCCATTCTTTCTAAATTTGGGCCATCATACTTTGTATTTGTTTCCTCATACTAGAGAAGCCATAATTTCTTTCAGGAGCGCCTACAAGAACCCCTCTTTTGATGCCTTTTGCGATCCTTTGATAAGAGAACAAGAAAAAACTCTTACACCTTGGTCTTATCACTTAAGAACGCTTCTAAGAAAGCCTTAGCGATTAGTGTAACCATATCAAAGAATCCCAAGAAACGGTATCCTAAAAAGTATGCTCCTAAACTAAAACAAGGGTCCTAAGCAATTTCGGGCATAGCTTAATGAAAAAAATCAAATCACCAAAATGATAAAGCAAATAAAAACAAATGGAAGAGAGACAGGATAGACATTGCAAATTTTGTAATCATGATGGCCATATAGAGTCCAAATGTTTTAAGAAGATGGAAGCCTTATAGCAGCAATGAAGAAGCACAACATCAATTTGGAGCACTCTTCACATCATCTTCAAGCATGGCACTTTCTGCTTGTGGTTGTCAAGCATCGAGATTTGGTTATGCATTAAATGTATCTTCTTCTTCTCCTTCTCATGAGTGGCTCATTGATTTTGGAGCTTCCTACCACATGGCCAAAAATAAAGCCATGTTTTCTTCTTTAAATGATTGTAACACCAAACATATTTATGTTGGTGATGATAGATTTCTTAATGTTGTAGGATGCGGAACCATTCATCTAGATAATGGTTAGTTTAATGATGTACTATGTGTTCCTACCTTGTCATGCAACCTTCTATTTTGTTTATTGGATAACTCATTAGGGTGAAGGGAAAAATAATAGAATTCTCACCTCATGATGTTGTAATCAAGGACCTCAAAGATCTTAGACATATTTTAGCTACGGCATTGCGTGATGATTCCTGAGGTTGTATAAGTTTGACAACTTTGGGTCATCATGTCTTCCTAGTTTTTGTTGCTCATAATGATGAAGTGAGCAAAACTTCTAGCATGAGCAATTTGGTCACTTAAACTATCACTCTCTTCAAACTCTTTGTAAGGAAAATATGTTGACATGCCTTCCTATGGTATCTTGTCGAGATGGTGTATGCTGCAGGATGTGTACTCGGAAAACATCGTCGGGATAGTTTTGACAAATGTGCCTACTCTAGGCACGCTTCATCCCATTTGCGGCTTGTGCACGATGATCTATGTGGTCCACTTCTGTTGTTTCTTTCTTTGGTTGCAAGGAATTCTTCACTTTCATTGATGATTTTTCCAGACGCACTTGGGTATACTTCTTAAAATTCAAGAGCGAAGTTTTTAACATGTTCTTGGCCTTTAAGGCCTTTGTTGAGAAACAATATGGACATCAAATTCTTAAGATCGGACAATGGAGGAGAATATGTTAACAACTAAATTTATCAACACGCAGGCATGGCATTCAATTTGCAACATACTATTCCATATACTCCACAAACAAAATGGTGTAGTAAAGGAAAGGAAGAATTGCATCTTAAAAGAAATTGGCTAATTGTATGCTTCAATCTAAAGGACTTAGTCTCAGAGTGGGCGGGAGAAGCAATTAAGCGTGAAAATTACATAGTAAATCACACTCCTGCTAAGGTTTAAAGAATATAACTCGAGAAGATGCTTGGAGCTCAATCCAAACCAGATTTTAGTCACTTTCGTGTTTTTGGAAGTGATGCTTGGGCCCCATATTCCATATGTGAAACATAAAACCTTAGAACCTAAGAGTAGAAAAATGCATTTTTGTTGGATATTACGAAGATGTCGAAGGATAAATACTTCTTGAACCAAAATCCAAAAATATAATCATTAGAAGAGTGTAAATTTGATGAAATTATGACCGGCCTACGAGCCTAGTTTAGCGAGTGTGCCACCTTTGGCTAGCGGGCACGATTTCGGCATATGTGCACTACCTCTCTCTCTCTCTTCTATTCTTAGTAGCATTCCTTCTAGTTTCGGATGATGACGATGAGGATGACAATCCTCCTCCACCTCTTGAAATTATTCCTTACACTCCACGGCTTCAAGATGGGTCCACACTCTACTTGGGATGCAACGGTTCTCTTGTGGGTGACCCTGCTGCGGTCGACGACATACACATTCTCGAGTTTGGAAAGAGCCTCTTCCTTATTGGCTCAATTTCCAGGGAAATATTGATCGATGAAACCTTTGAAGAAGCTTTTGGTCATCCAGTTGGGATGAAGCTATGAATGAAGAATATCGTTCCTTATTGGCGAGAACGATACTTGGGATCTTGTTCCTCTTCTAAAAAGGAAAGAAAACTTGTTAGATGCGGATGGGTGTACAAAACAAGTTTGGACCGAGATGGAAAAGTGGATAGACATAAGGCTCATCTTGTTGCTAAAGGATTTTCACAAGTTGAAAGCATTGATTATACGAAACCTTCACCTTTGTCGCCAAAATGAATCCGCCTTGTTCTTTCCCTTACTACCTCCTTTAAATGGGAAGTCCATCGGATGGATGTTAAATCTGCCTTCTTGCATGGAGATTTGCATGAAGAAATCTACATGGAGCTTACCCAGCTTTATCCAAAATGAGTCTAGCCTTGTTTGTCGCCTTAGGGAACCTCTCTATGGTCTCAAACAAGCTCCTCGAGCTTGGTATGCCAAAATGGATAGATTTCTATTAGATAATGGATTTTCTAGGTGTCATTCGATAAACTCTGTCTACACGAAAGTGGGTAAGTCCTTCACCATTCTTGTTCTTTATGTTGATGATCCATCATACTTTGATAATGATCCCAAACACTCATAAAACCATGTGAAGTCTAGCCTCGAGAAGTTTGAAATGATAGACTTAGGACACTTGCATTATTTCCTTGGTCTTCAAGCCTTGCAATCCAGGGAAAGGCATTACCCTCTCTCAATCCAAGTATGCTACCTGTGATCTTATACACCACTTTCACGTGGAAGGGCGTAAGCCAACCCCCTTCTCCTTTCGATGCGAGTCAAGCTCGATCACCTGTACTACCCTAAAGTTGATGCTACCCTATCCCGTCAACTTGTTGGTAAACTGTTGTATCTAACCCATACCCGTCCCACGACCTTTCCTTTGTCGTTGGTCTTGTTGTTCGATTTATGCACCAACCTCATGAAAGTCATTAGAAAGTACTAAAATAATCGCTTGATATATTTGAGGTACGATTTCAGTTGGGATTCATTACGGTGCAGGGAGAATCTCCATTGTTGATTGGATTTTCAGTGACTTTGATTGGGCTGGTGACCACGATGATCGAAAGTCTACTGACGGAGGATATGTATTCACTCTTGGTTTGGGGACCTATTACTTGGTCTTGTAAGAAACAAGTGCCATCTCTCTTTCTTGATAAAAGTAAGGTATCGTGGTGCGATTGAAAGCCAACAAGAAGCCATGTGGCTTGATCGAGATCTGTACGAAATTTGGTCTTCATCAATAACATCAACTACACTTTCGGGTATGATAATCGAGTGCCATTTAGCTATGTAAAGATCCGGTTCAACATCATCTTATGAAACACACCGAGACTCCACATACACTTCATCGATCTCATTCATGATCATGTTCTTGAAGTGCGATGCTATCGACTAATGATCAAGTAGCCGGTATCTTCCGAGGAGCCCTCACAAAAGAGAAGCTTACCAAACTTCGATCCATGCTAGGTTCGGGGGAAAGTTGTCATTAAGGGATAGACTCTAATGCCTCCTTCCTTCTCCTATTGTGTCACCTTTGTAAATCCTTTCAAACCTATTCTAATTTGTTCTTAATGGGGGGATGTTAGGATATTTCGACACATAGGAAATAGGCTCCCTTTTGTGTCACCTTTGTAAATCCTTCAATCCTATCCCAAGTTGTTCTTAAGAGTGTTATGATATTCGACACATAGGGAAAACGATTAAGAAATAACCTACTCTCAGTGTAGAGTCGTAAAGGTGTGTTTCTTTACCATGTACATTTGTAACCTATAATCAGGGACGGTCACGATTTGTAGTGATACGATGGTTATCTCTTTCTCGAGTATTAACGACACTTGATCCAGTGGCTTAACACTCGATTGGTCCATGATATCTATTTAAAGAGCATGGAGGGTAATTTGATTACGTGCTTAGTTTTATGAGAGACACATATGTAACTTTTTCTTTTTATTAATAATTTCAGCTACGAGTGGCCAGTGGGCTGTTTCCCTCCTTCGAGTTTTAACCACATGATTATCTTGAGTGTCTTGGTTTTATGTGATCTATTTGTGAGCGGTGAGCTTTGGTTCTTGATCTAAAGGAACTTACCTTGTAAATTCCTACACTAGGTTGGTTTAGTTAATAATTAATAATTAATAATAATTTTATTTTTATATAAAATAATTTTAATTTGATTTCTATGTAATTTAATTTTTATTTATGTAACTTTACCGAGTCAAAATTGTTTTAATTAATAATTTTATTATTATGATTATTATATATATTTTTAAATTTTTAAATTATTTTATTTTTATGTAATTTCACTTAGTCAAAATGTTTACATAACATAACATAACTTTACAACATCTCTTCCACACTAGGTTGGAGAGCACCTTTCGATGTAATCATGATTAGTAATCATTATTAATATCATAATAATAATAATCACAATCATTAATATGATAATGATGTGATAACCAATACCTAAGAATTAACATGTTTATATGTTATTAACATAATGATTTCATGTAGAAATTTGATCCCTCTCAGTGTTGATAGATCGAAGTTAAGATGTATCAAATGTTGGTTTAATTTCTAAGAGTATACCCCCCTTTAAATAAGATATATTCACATGAATAGCATGGGTCAACATGTTATTTTTATTTATTATTATTATTATTGTTTACATAACATAACATTACAACATCTCTTCCCATACTGGGATGGAGAATGCCTCTCGACGCAACAATGATTTCATGCAGAGATTAGAAAATTACATTGCGACTATGTTTACATGACATCATCAGTAGGGTGGCACATGGACTTGGGGTGCCATTCATATACCATGTGTCATCGGTGCATTATACTAATGTGGCATAAATTATTAATATTTGAAAGACTCTAATTTGGTGACTTGGTCTTAAAATTCAATAATATTTATACCATTAGAAAAACTCTTTATGCACAAAAGATGATGATAGCCTCGAAATGAGACTGAGTTAAAAGACAAGACAAATGTATGCCCCCTCTCCTCAAGGTGGCTAAGGATGTTGGAGTGTGTTACAAAGACCATAATGTCTCATATCTTCGAAGTAAGCATGTAAATCTTTCTATTCTATATTGTAAAGCCCCATAATATAAAAATATGGAAGCTATCATTACTTCATTAAATGTTGGTTTTATTATATGGGTTTTTCAGGGTAAATATTTATCTTCGATTCTATGTGTCTTGCTATTCTACTCTATTTCATATGTCATAGTAGTTGAGAAATCAAAAAGTGTGTGATTTTATTTTTCTAAATTGTTGAAAATAACTAAAGGATAATCGTAGAGTCAAGCATAGACTCACAATAGTTGTTTTTATGTTTAAATCTATTTTAGTGAACTAGCCCTTTGGAATATCATATTGGGTATGAGTTATATTCTTTGTACAACTAGTTACACGAGTTTTATATGCGCCAAACATAGTAGGGGTCACGGGAGGGGCAAAGTCTTTGATCAACTTTCACTTTTAGCGGTCAGTGGTTCAATGCATGGTTTTGTAATTTTTATAGTTGAGAACTATAGTCGTATACTAATATAATATTAATGAATTATGGATGTTGCATGATATACATATTGTATTGTAACATTATAAATATATAATATGTTTGAAAAATCTTTGTGGTTTTTAGAGTTGGGTTTTCAAGGTAAAATCTCGGTGTAAGTATATGTGTGTGCCATTGCATATTTTTTCTATTTTTACTAAGAATTTATTTGTAGCAATTAATTGTATAAAGTTAAAACCAACATATCTAAGATAGTTTTAGAGATCATAGCATCATTTCTATCTGAATATAATGACAACTTATCTTTATGTAACTGAACATTTAGACATCATTACAAAAAGTGTTCCAAAATGAGTGAATGGCCCACAATGGACCATTGCAAAAGAAAAAATTGTTGCAAAAAATAATTGGGTTGGTAGTCCTTTAAAAAGACTATCGGTTTCACTTCCTTCAAAAGGATTGTCCTTTAAGGATCATTGTATTAAGTGTGAGAGTGAGGGTCGCAAAGGATCGTTACAAGCATATTTTTTGTGTCGATGTTTGTTTTTTTAGTGGTGAAATATCTTGAAGTATTCCTTTTAAATCATGCTAAAATCCAACACTTTACCACATGTCTATTCCTTAAGACTAATAAATGAGCAATCTAACATCCTATCAAAATTTGTATATAATTTATTATTTTCTCCTTGTACAACATGGTTGAAAAATTTGGACACATTTCTTTTAATAAAAAAATATAGTTTCTCTTAATATAACTAACTGCCCTTACTAGATAATCACTTTTACATATTATTTGGGTCATCGATAATGTCATAGTATAAGTCATCATTTTAATTTTAATCATTACTTTGAGCCATTGGGTAAGTCATCAACTCATTGGTTGGATCATCAATAATTGAATGTCATCAATTAAATCATCATTTAATTTTAATCAATACTTTGAACCATTACTTAAGTCATCGGCTCATTAGTTTAGCAATCAATAAGGTCATTGATCAAGTCATCATTTAATCCATTATTGAGTCATCAATAGAAAAGCGATAGTTAAATGGTCATTTAATTCATTATTAAGTCATCAATGATGTCATTGGCTAAGTCATCATTTATGTTTCTAAAATAAAAAATATTTTTCATAGTCACTTCAATATTTTTCAAGGATGTTATGGTAGATGTTTCGGTGGAATGTGCTTAAGATATAACTCTAGGTTGACATTTTTGCTCTAAAATACTTAAAATTGAGTAGATTAGTTTTTCAAAAACCATTTCAACAAGTGTCCTAAGACATATATCTTGTAAATAACATATACCAAAGATAAAAATGAAAGATATTGTCTAACTTCGATGTTTTTTCCACTTTCTCCAAAAATATATGCACCTACTAACAATGTAGGTGATGCCTCTAGATCTATCAAGTGTTTGGTAACAAATAATTGCTAATACAATACGTCCAAATCACATCATTCAAAAAAGGTATCAACTCAATCTTGCGTTGCAGTAACGACGCTCAGGACGATGTAGATGTTACATGGAAATAAATCTCTCTGACAGGGGTCCTCAGCTTACAAACAACAAACAATGATTGCTACTGGTATTGCTATTACTGGCCTCGATTTTGCAATACAGTGCTACCTGTAGCCAATTAAAGTGAAGGACAGTTGATATTAAGGAAGGATTGCGGGACTCTTCATTTTGATGAACGTTTCTTGGCCTCTCGATTCAATTTTGTCCCATTAATGTAATTTTTGATAGTAGTACAATGGGGCCGGCCTTCTGGTTACATGAACTATCACAATTTATTCATGTTGTACGTTTCAAAAAGCAGACCATACGTCACAATGAGAGGATAATAGTCGATTTCAACTCCGAAAAAGGCATAAGTATAAACCCAATATTCTGGTACCCACAGCTGGAGCTTTCCATGGAACAATAATTAAAAGTCGCTCATTCCAAGCACAGTGCTACAACTAAATGCAATCATATATTCAAATAGATTTTTGACTCACTCACTATGATAAATCAATCAATCATAAACAACTATGCCCAGAATCACGGATCTGATATTCCTTGTCATTTTTGACTCACTGCCCAGGGAATAATGGATCTGATATTCCTTGTCATGTTTTTCGCGGGGAATGACGTCCCACTTCCATTTGGTTTCTCGGATGCATCGCTGAATCCATTACATATTTTCAAACAATTTCTATAATTAAGATGGACCATTATAACTTGTGTCAACTTGTATTAGTTTTTGGATCTTTGTAAGTTTGCCAAATTCCTCTAACATATTCGTTAGAAGTATATGTAACTAATGGCAAATTGCGTCTGTTTTATTTATTATAGATTAGTTTTACAAGAAAAAAGACTATACTGACAGCAAGCGCATTCTCCGATGTTTTTTTGCCCTTTTTTTGGTGTATTTTTTGCCGTGGTTACAAGATACCCACGGCATAAACACTGCAAGGTTGATAGAAAAGTACCTGACTATCTGCTTGTACAATCTGATGTACTTGATTATTGTCGTTCTGCTGCCCACACAATTCTCTAGGAATGCACTGAATAATTCGAGGAAAATTGTTTCAATTGATGTTTGTACCACTGATGGAGGGTGACATGTTAGAGAGCAAATAGGGCTGATAATGCTTATATGTAACTAGAAAGAGGCATATATTTTGTATCATTATGATTTAAGGTTGTCAGCGTATTTTAAGTTTATATGAATAGCCTTATCAAATGGATAACAACATATAAAGATAATAATAGATAGACATAATATAGTTATCTTAGAGTTTTTGTTGGAAAACTAATATATTATGTATTATTTTTGGCTAATAATGGATCATGTATACCTTTAAATAGGTTACTTTACCTAAAAATGGCATGAGTAAAAACCATGGGATATTGAAACGTAAAGCTACATTACATAAATGTCATGGGCAAAACCATCGATCATGGATTATCGAAACGTAAAGCTACATTGCAGAAAATGCCATGGGAAAAACCATTGATCATTGAAACATAGAGCCGATAAACCACCAATTACAAAGCCCATTAATGTCAACTTCAAATTGATTATACGAACAACATTAAGTTTAGCCTAACTACCCTAACACAAATCTCAATTTTTTTGTACAATATCAAATACACATGAAATTTCATTTTTCACATTACTTGCTGTGTCTCTATGTCTAACCATTATTCCAACTCTTTATATTCTTCATAATAATGCTATGTAACTTATTTTTTCATAATATGTACTCTAATTAATGAGGTTAAAAATTGAGTATATAGTTGGAGTACATTATAAAATAGAGAAGACATTGACAAGTGATTGGAGGAAAAGTCCAATAGATTAAACATGCGGACAGTGCCTACAAGTAAATACTAAAGTATGAGATGAAAAAATCTTTACAGGATGGGCATACCCATATTCATGTGAAAACAAACAGCAGGTTTCCTAGTCAAATACCTTGTGGATCCATGAAGTATATAATATGCACATGGCCATGAAAGAATACAAAATGAATCCATGGGAAGACACATTTGTGATCATGAGTATATATATAATGGATCCACGTCTTAACTATATACAAAGGAGAACACATTAAAAAAATGCAAAAATTGAAAACTTGGTACTTTAGGTACCAAAGATAAGTGGTATCTATATAATAAACTTAGGTTTGGCGGCAGGAAAGAGGATGTTATAACAATTCGAGGTACTCTATCCAATGCATGTAAGTATGAATATAAGCAGATATGAATAAATGATATGAGATTCAAATACAAGATAAACCATTTAATTATCTAACATTAATGTATATCATTGATAGATACAAAGGACCTATCGATGATGGGAATAGGGCACTGGGGTATAAAAGTACAATTTACAAGTGTGAATAAATGTGTTGATCGTTGGGTACATTGCACTCAATAGTTCATAAGGACCTACAAGCTAGCCATCATTTGAATATCTTCCATGTATTATCAAGGGTACATATGATCACTTTTATTTCATTACTGCTAGACATTTCCTACGATTTGAGATAATCTCTATTTTTGGCATGTTCTATTTTTAGTAAGTCTATTTTTGGCAGGGTCTACTTAGGATGACATGTGGCATTGAATGAACTTTGTTTGGATGATAAATAGCTAATTACCACTCCATTAATTTTGTACGTGACTAAAATGCAAATGTCATTTCTAAGTTGAGTGCATGCTTCCTTTCTTACATTTATGTAGCTACACCTAACACCACTCACCTACCACTTGCTAGCTGATTTCGTAAGTTATATGTATAGATTTTTATTGGGTGGTTTATTGCATGTGAGAGTTATTACATTAGTTCTAGCGATTTCTAACTCAGATACTTCTAGTTAACTCCATCATGCACAAGGAACCTTAGCATAATTTTGAATTTGATCTCCCTCTTGGAGAGTATATATATTGTATTCATGTTAAAAAATAATGATATATCAGATTTTCATATCATGTTTCTTGTTTAATTTTAATTTCCTCTTTGGTTAGTTTAGTCAATTTTCCAAAGAAAAATTTTCTCTTTCTTCTCTCTTGTTTTGTGTAATCAGTGTGTGTTTTTAACACATAGATCTTGGCATTGTGCTTAAAATCTCATTGATCTCAAATTATATAATTAATTAATCAGAGGGTCGGTGATGTATGCCCATAGGTGTATGCGAGGGGCATTTGAGGGATTCACAAATTGTAAACCCAAGTAAGCAATTCTTAAAGTAATGACCTAGATTTTATAGGAAGACATTTTATGAAAGGAGGACATTGATGCATCCCCATTAATCAACTCAAGACAAGTACATGAACATGAGTTGACTAAATATGTCGCTCAATACAACTTAACACTAGAATGCCAACATGGAATCAAGATTTTTAAAGACAGACTAACCTAAATTAAAAGCTTCCATTGAACACTAGCATGACACATTGATGCCTTAGATAACAATTCACACACAAAGAAACCAATAATAGAAAGCAATAAAATAAATCTTATAGGGAACTTTTTTCAAGGGTGACAAACATTGATGAATGGAACTTAAATAATTGAATCATAGAGATAAAACTTCTTTTGTGTGTGTGTGTGTGTTTAATTTTTTAATTGTTATATATATATATATATATATATATATATATATATATATATAATTTTTATTTATTTATCATTTTTATGTTTAGATAAACCTTGATAAAAAATAAAAAATATAGTAAAGAATATAGTGAGAGAGATGTGCATTTGCAAGGGCTGCAACTACATTCCAAGTCCATGGAATGAAACTATGCAAAAAAGAAAACATAAAAAACTATTGAGAAATTTGTGTACACCCATAAGTTTGTCTCCCACTCTAGGTATAGTCGAATGCACATGAATTGATGACGCAAATAGTGAAAACATAAGTATGTGATGGAAATAAGCATAAGGACACCAAATTTCAATGGAGCATTAACCATAATCACACAAATGATAATAAAAAATGAAAATGCAAATAGTAATAGGATCCCATTAGGAAAAATTCCAGTACATGTGGTTTTAAACTCAAAATTGTGGTGGAGTGAGCGGGGCTTCTGGGGATACAATGGATGAGACAGTGAGATGAAATTTCTTCTTTCCCAAAGTGTGAAAAACTCACTCTGGGTAACACCATCTGACATCCAACTCATTAAGTTATTTCGATGATATAATTTTTATCTAAATTCGATTCTCTAGATCGATATATATGCCCATTCAAAAGTATAACAAATCAAGCATTTGCCATGTGCCACTCGCATGGCCAATGGTTGAAAAATTTGTAGCTTGAATCCATCATGTGGCTGGCTTGAATATATCAACGATTGTTAAAATGGAAACTAGATTCCAAAATTCCACTTTGGAAAAATCATTTGATGGAGATGATTATTGCATTGAATTCCTCTTTTCGAAGGACCAAAATCAACCTAAATACCATCGAAAATTTGGACAAGGAAAAATGCATTTTTTGAGGTGAAGCCCACACATGTGTGAAATTTTCAAGGTTGACCACATGATCATGTAGACTCATGAAAGCCCAATGGACATGTCTCTTGACCCTCAAAGACTTGTATAAATAATAGAGACCTCGAAACCTCATTTGGCATCATCACACAACATCATTTCTCTCTCCTCATCGATTGGAGTGGTACAAATTACATGAGCAACTCTTCTTCTCTCACACATGTGGCGTGAAAAGAGGGCCAATTATGGGGCAGTGTTCAAGATTTGTTGCAAGGTTTGACCAACATTGACTAGAGCTCTTTTGACCTCCTTTGATTGTGTTTTTTATGCCAAAATTTTTGTTTGTAGGGTCGCATTAATTGGCACATATGAGGTTTTATAAGCATGTTGATTGGCACATTAGTAGGGGAAAAAGTGTAGAAATTTGACTACAAAGAAGGTAGAGTTGGAATGGGTTTGACCAAACTACTTTTGTTGACTATTTGATGTTGTGTTGAATTTTTGTTTAGGGAAAGAAATTTAATACATTTGTTGACTAAGATTTGGTAGAGTTGCTTTGACTCGATTTGGAAAGTCAATTTTGGCTTTTGTATCCTCTCTCTCTCTCTCTCTCTCCTTAAAATTTTATATAATATGTTAGTGTCGAAATTTGCATTATGCCATTAGTGATCAAATCACTCTTTTCATATTCATTTTGAGGTCCCATTCGAAGAATTTTTTATCATTCCATTAGGTCATGCAAAAAATTGATTCACTGATAGTAGCCCTAGTCATAAAACCTCACTCTCCCTCAAAATTTACATTCTTTGACCCACCTTCATGTCTTGTTGAGCATAAAACAATCTTAAAAGCTCATTTCATTATGTCGGTATGTGATCAAGTCAACCATGAGTCAAGTCATCCAAGGTCCCATTAGGTCAATTAGGTTTCATTTTTCAAGGTTCATAAATATGCCATTTTATCTCAATAAGGTCAACAAAGGTGCGAGAGACTCAAATAAACACTTTCTCAATCATCTGGAAGGAGTTTATCAACATGTAAATATCATGAAAAGTTTGATAATTTTGGTTTTAGAGTATGATTTTTATACCAGATGTAATTTTATTCAAAACGAGAGATGTAATTTATTTTTATTTTTTTATGTAATTTTATGCTCATAATATGTAATAAGTTCCGCCCCAAAACTGCCAACTCAAACTTCACATGCCAAACTCAGAAAAACAAAGTCAAAGTGAAAAGTACCAAACTCCAACAACATCATCATACAGAGACGAAAAATCAAAGGAAAAGGGGTAATCAACAAATGTTTTCAAAAAGGTGAAATGAACATTAGAAAATTGGGTTTTATCATCCAAATTCAAATTCACTTAAGTATTTATGACTCCTTGACATCATTTCAAGTTCATTTGTCTCCTCCAAATACCAAGCAAAGCACTCTAAGAGAACACATTTTCAAGTTTGGGTAGATTTGTAAAAGAAACTAAGAAGAGGGTGCACACCGGCCGAAGGCGGGGCACAAATGCTCTATTGAGGGTATGTTAGCGAGGGTGCAGCTTTGGTGAGGGCGACAAATGCTTAACGGGAGGAAGCATGAAATGACCAAGAAGCCCTAGAAACACATTTAAGTGTCAAACAATCATCTCAAAAGCTTCATCGAGCCACTCATCAACCTCCGGCAAATGAGTAAGAAGCGATGCTCTTGATACTTCATCTTCATCAATTGCATATGTTGAGTGTTGTGAAGTTATGTTAAATTCATTTGGTGTTTGAATTTGTTTAAAACCCTAGTATTCCCATTACACTTTGAATTCCCAAAATTGGACTCTCCTACACCTTTATTTCCTTCCTACAATTACAAAAACCCATTCCCAAATGCATGTTTTTCAAAATCCCCTTTCCAAGACCTTTCTCCTAAAACCCTAAGCCCTAGGTGTTACATCTAACTAGGCTCCCAATCCCCAAATCCTATCCTAAATCTCATCTACTACTACTACCTATCCCCTCCCCATTTCATACATCCCTAGCAACACTCCCTCATTTTCCCTTTCCCATTCTCCATTCCTAAAAACATATTTAACACCATCCACTTCCTCAGGGTTTTTGACAAAAACACCATGGCGAAAGGAGGAAAAACATCATTCGGTGAAGGAGAAAGCGAGAGGTGAGGCCTGAAAATGGGAAGAGTACTAAGGCTTGAAGCCTACCAGCACTAGGGAACTCTTGGCTTCTCCATTGACTATGACATGCTTCAAACATGTTTCTTTGTTGTGATTACAGTGAGAAAATTTAGAGGGTCAAACACCATCCCATGCTAACCATAATTTTTCATGTCTGGACTCCATGACAACCAATTTACTTTGGTGAGAGTCACTTTTACTATGTCCATTGCTATTATTTCAGCTACCAAGGATCAAGAAATGTTTGGGAGAAATGGTTCAAGAAAAGGTAATTTGAAGAAATAGGACTTTGAATTCTTTTTAAAACCAAGACACAAAAAATCAGACCAAGAGGTTCTTTCCTTTTTTCTCACCTCCTGGACAAATATGCACAGTGATGAAGATAATCATGAAATAATTTTCATGTAGGTAATTTTTCATGAGCTTTATTCTTATCACATCCGAGCTCTTAATGCATTTCACTAGGGTAAGGATGATTAACATACCATACCTTTTGCGGAGCATAGAGGAGATGACATACATTTCCCGGAAAAGGAGCATGAGCAGCAAATGAATCATCATTCCCTTATCAAAATCATAGTCTCTACTATCTCAATCAATTAAAAATTGCATGAGTACCTTCATAGCTAATGATATTTTCAATGAGCCATCCACTCAACATGCACAAAATTTCCCTTCATCACATCTGTCCATCCACTTCCCATCCCTCCATCTCAGCCCATAACACATTCATCAACATCATATCAGTCCCTTCACCTCCTTCATCTCCATCTCATCATGACATTGGGTCACTAGCAAGATTGTGAACATTGAGCCTGGGTGAGCTAGTATGGTTGAGGTTGAGCCATTGTAAAAACCACCAGAGGCCATAAGCATGTGTTTTATCACATAGAGTGGAAGGGGCCATGCCTTCTTCTACAACAAAGTAGGTGGACAAAGGCAAAGAAAAAGATGTCAGCGGCGATCATTCATGATGAGGAGGATCTTCATGAAATAGAACAAGAATTTCAACTTGTTGACCTAGATGAGGATGAAAATGAAAAAATCGGTAATGCATACATCGAAGGAAAGGATGTCAGAGATTAGAGGAGCTCTAAAATAATCTTGGCATGGCCAAATATGTCATACATTTTCCTTATCGGTGAATGAGCAATTGAAGACTAAACGGGTCATTGATGAGGTCAAGTATGTCAGCTGCTCAAAGGGAGGAAGAAAAGGCCAAAGACATGCTAGATGAAACACTTGAAAAATATGGCTTGCTTGATGAAAAAAGAGGAACAAGTGCCAAGAAAGAGACCTAGAACTAGAGGGTGAAAAGAGCTATAGCTCTAGAAAGACAAAGGGAACAAGAGCTTGTGATTAGCTAACCTAAATAGATGACTTGCTATATTGATCATTGAAAATAGGGATCCATGGCTTGATAGAGCCAATAGACAGCAGAAGCTTCTAGCAAAGGTTAACAAACACAATGACCTATTGAGGAGGAAAGTCAAACACCATGCTGCGGAAGGAGAAAATTACGGTAGCCAAGCTCAAAAGAGGAAATGCAAAGATTGAAGATTTGATCATGGAAGAAGAAAAAATTGGACATACTTTCAAGGCTTCCCCTCGAGCCTAACCATCATCATCATCAGCCATTCTACCAATTTTGAGCATTTTTGGAACTTTTTATCTTACAGAGTTTTTGAACGTATGTATTTAGTAGAAATTTTATCATTTGAGCATTGCCCTGGGCGCTACGCAAATGTTTGGGGCACTTAGAGAAATAAGACTACCATTAGATTCCTAAAGACAAATTCATTCCGGGAAAAACCATGTTTCCGGACTTGGTTTGCAGTTGTAACAGTCGCAAAGCCAAAAAAACCACCTAAAAGTCACCTTTCTACCCTTTGTTTTGATCTAGGCAGCTGCAAATACCGATCTTGGGAGAATGACTTTTGAGGTGTCGAAAATCAGCTTCATTTTCAAAGCCGGAGGGATATTAGAAAAGATGAATGGAAGGGATTTCCAAAAAGCCATCTTGGGTTACTTTGGACTTTTACAATTCAACAAAAGTTGACCACTGAACATGGAGGGCGCAAATGACACTGAGGCTGCAAATAGAAAAGGGAGGGCGCAAATGACCATTTTTGCAGAAATATTGTTGAAAATTATTTGAAATTTTGACTTTTACTTCAAAAAATTTATGTTTCTACCTATGTAATTAATGATGGTAAATGTAATTTTTCTTGGGATTAGTTACCTAGGGGTAGATTCATTGGAGTAAAATTTGTCATTGAGTCAAAATGAATCGAGTTTGAATGTAATTAGGAATGAGTCACTTGGACCATCCTACACTTTGGATTTTCGAGTTTCAGGTATTTTGTGGATCACTTCCTCCTCATAGATTCGACCCTGTGAAGGATGAGTGAATATTTGTTTTGATGTCTATTTAGTCCCTTTCTTCACTCTTGGCAAGGGTTGGAATCAATTTGGATGTTAGCTTATTGATCAGGAGGCTTGTGTACTCGGTCGTTTGGCCGATTAATAAAGAAGAGCTGTAGCTATTTTTTGGGATACATGTGGTATGATGTTTATCATTGTTTTTAGCTTCAGTTTCATATGATAGAATGTGTTGTATTCATGTTCACTACATCTATATTTTATGATTTATTTCAAGTTGATAGGTAGAACACATGCTTGCTCATACTTTCTGTTTAGGGAAAGATATCATAATTTGTCCATTTTCCTATGTTTGGGAAGAATACATCTCCCATGCTCTTCCTAGCTTCTCATCGGTGTTAAAACCATCTCATCACAATCATCTTTAGAAGTGGTAAGCCTTAGCTTACCTTGCCCCATGAATCCCTGAAACCTTATCTCATTTTCCACGACCCTATCTCCCTTGACCTAATATCTTCATCCGGTGAAGCAAACCCAATCAAATCAAAACAACCCGCACTTATATCTAGCCTAAAAAGCATAATTCCTCCGGCGCTCTTGGATATGACCTTAGTGGAGAGAGCCCTCTTTGACTTGGTAGGGGATAGCTATCCAAAAGCTTTTGAGTACGTGGTTACCTACTGTTGGGATTCCTTCTTCAACCTTTGAGAATCTCTTGGAGTGATAACAGTATGGTGCCATTGTCGGTGAACGATAAGACAAATTTTCCCACGGGTGTACGACAAATATTTATCGAGCGATACTTTGGATGATAAGATCGAGTTTCATAAGGATGATTTCATAATTGCGGGTGCCTCATATCAGATTTGGCTTCTTGAAGAAAATATACTAGGTCTAACCACGATCAGGATCTCGATTTCTTCTGCTGAAGATCTGAAAAGAAATCCTAAGGAAGAAAATATCTCGGCCAGGTTTAGAGTTCTCTGGATTCTCCTCCTTGAGATTTGGTAAGATCATTTTTCATTACCTTACGGTTGGTAGCCATTCAAGATTTAGTTTATTTGATACGAAATTTGAGTTGTCACTTATTTTAGAACCAAATCCGAGAGTGACTTGAATATCGGATCACCGAACCTTGGATATTATAATTAAATCCATGATTTGTTGAGGCTATGAAATGAGGCCCCGATGTCAAAATTTGGAAATAATATCACAAGCTCAAAGGTGCTTGACTCTAAGTTATCTTGTTGAAAAGCCCTAATTCAATACCAACGAGAAACCCTTCCATCCTCGGAGCTTCCCAAACCACTCTTGTTTCATCATCCATCCCATCATCATCTCCAACTTCCCCCTTCGGGACCTCGGCAGACCCCGATCACACCCATAGTTCCTCCCCCTCCACCACATTCGATAGTAATTATGGCTGGTTTGAACCTTTAGTTCTCACACAGTAATCTTGCGGTATTGCCACGAGATGTAGCCAAAGACTTCCCCTCTTTGATGGCTAAAATCGTGCTCGTCGGCACATGGCCCAATC
This sequence comes from Pinus albicaulis, assembly GCA_034641835.2. Lineage (NCBI taxonomy): Eukaryota > Viridiplantae > Streptophyta > Pinopsida > Pinales > Pinaceae > Pinus > Pinus albicaulis. Next base: position 897,904,624 of record CM076583.1, on the reverse strand, counting down.
ACAACCTTCATAGATCTTGAGGAGTTAGATACGAGATGATGCCAAGATGCGAATCATCACACAAAGCTTTTCTGGTGAAGTTAAAAAGCTTGGTTTCGTGCCCCTAAAAACTAATTCTATTAGGACTCTGCTAAACTAGCGATGCCTTCTTGGCCGGTGGTATGAGAAGAAAAACTCTCTACCGTCCTTTCACAAGTATGACTCCTAAGGCACAATCCTAATGAATGCAATTTCTGGCAAGTGTAATTCACGATATCTCAGAATCTGTAACTCCACCCAAAATGAAATGAAACCACCTCCTTGTTTTCCCTCTTGTGTTATCTGAGTCTTTTGACCCGGATATGGCCTACTCATTGAGAGAGAAATCCCACTACTCTAGAAGAAATGATTAAGGAAGTCGGTGAGTGGTGAGGCCAACCTCTTGATTAAAAAGTCAAAAGTCAAGGCGAACGTAAAGTGACCATTGAAAGAGAACCTTCCACTTCGTGAGCACTAAATTTGATGTTTTTCTTAGGACCATGGAAGAATGGTTGATAAAATTTCTATTTCGGATAGACAAACAAAGCCACAAATCGGGAATCCGAACTTCCAAGGCCAACGGCGGTAGCCTTAGTTCTCGGTAAAGAAAAGAAAAGATGTCACGAAACACATCAAAAACAACAAATTAGGACACCACTACAACGGAGACTATGCTCGAGTGATGAAGAGGAGAAGAACCAACATTGAGAGAACCTTCTTTCTCTAAGGCGGATAGCCAACTAATCTTTCTCATTGAAGATGAAGAATATGTGGAAAAAACAAGATTGCCAAGTGATAAAGACTTCATATTGGGAAATGATCATGAGTTAGAAGAGGAATTTGATGATTATCAGAGAGGATACTGAATCGTGAATTCCCATTAAAGCGATGCTCCTTCGAGGAACCATGATGTTCCAATCAATCCACCTTCGAAGAAAATTTGTTCGATGAAAAGAAGTAGCACAGAAAGTTTCTCAAGCCAATAAAAATAAGGGGTAAAGAGATTGTAGCCCCAAATCGGAACAAAAGAAATCAACCTTCTACAAATTACTGTCAAATAAAGAGATATTTAGAGGAAAAGAAGTTGCAGAGATCTGTTGAAAAAGGGATATTTTCATACAAAGAGGTAGACAAAACTATACCTTTTAATTTGGAGTCAAAAATTTCAAAGTTAAAGGTGTCTATTCCTCTTACTAAGTCCTTGAAAGTTGATAAATATAAACTTCATGTAGTCAAAACCTTGAAAGTCAACCCTTTATAAACTGGTTAATATGAAGGGGATGATCATCCTGAGTTAATATTTAGTCACATAATCGATGGTCAATGCGAAGATAGTGAAGGTCCCTCCATTTTACTTGAGTCTCAAAAGTCCACCAATTCATCCTTCATAACACTATGTTAGAATTCGGGGCCTCCCACAACCTCATGCCCAAAGCTATCATGGAGAAGCTTTGCCTTGACATAACGCCCATATCCTGGTTTATATTCTTTTGATTTTGGTCATTTCCATTGTTTGGGTCTAATCAAAGATCTAGTTGTCTCCCCAAGCAGATCCTAACCAAAAATTTCCTAATGGACGTGGTAGTTGATGATTTGAAAATGGGTTGGATAACTTCTTATTCTTTTAAAGAACCTCCCATTCGGTAAAACAAATTAAGATCTAGTTTATTCTTGACTTGTGCGAAATGAATACTTGAAACATGTGTATATTTTTCAACTATTTAAGTGCTTTAAGAAAATTTGTTTTTTACTGATATTAAACATGTGCAAAAACCATATAATGCGGCAAATAAGCATCGGCTTATATAACGACAAATTTAATAAAGGGAGTTCACTGAATATTGTGGGCTATGTCTCCTTGAGCCTTTGTCAGGCGACTTGGCTCTTTAGGTTATGATGAAAATATTATTTTACAAGTTAATAACTCAACTCCAATGGTTATACGAACTGAACGATGAGTTTAGAATACCATCATACCCACATACTTAGGCATCATCACTACGAAGAAAGAACTAGGCTTCCTTTGTCATGATTTAATTTGTTAGTACCTTGACTTCGATGAGCTTCATGGTGGCACTAACCCTTTAAAGAGAAATCTGTATCTATCCTAAACTCACCTACCGTCTCCATCACATATCGAGACCTCAAAAATAGACTCATCATTTGCTAAAGAAATGAGCTTTGGCTCCACTAATCTGGGCCTCCATCCACTAATGGCCCTAGGGCACTTCACAACTTCCTTGTGGCTCTCTGACCTTTAAAAGTATTCAAATGGCTTTGAAAATCCTTTCATTGGATTCAAAATGTCCAAAATAGTCGAATGAACTATTCACTTGCTTAAGTAGCCTCTAGTATAGGTTATGCCTCCGACACTTGGCGGCACCCCCGGCTGCAGGTTCGAAAACTTCCACAAACATCTCGACTTTCGGAAGTCCTAAAAAGATTATGAAAACTCCATCAATGGATTCATAAGTATCAAAAAGTGAAATGACTGTTGGTTTTGCGTTTGAGAATGGATATTGGCGGCTCTAGATAGGCCTCATTCTCCTGTTGTACTTTGAATGTCCCTAGTGGCCACGGAACTTCTACGAAGTAACTTGGCCTTCAAAAAAGTGCTCTACGGGCTACCGAACACATCACCATTAGTTCGAGAATGTATGAAACATCCAAAATTTACTGTTTGATTCTTGAATAGTGCCTTTGCGTGCAACGGCTGACTGGGCCATAAAACTACGTTGACCCATGGTGTGTGGTGGCCCTATAAATTTTACTGAAGAAAAAGCCTGTAAGTACTCGGTGGATACGCAGCCCTCACCAATGAGTCTGAAATGTGCGAGATAGTTGAAATTGACTATTCACACTCTAGAATGGGCCGGAAGATCAGCTCAAGATAGAGCCAAAACCAAATTTGTCTAGTGACCCTAAAAATCCTCCACTAAATGTGGGCTTGCTATCTGGGTTAAAAGTGGCCAAAATCCGAAATTTAGGAGGCACGCTAAGTTCCTCAATCCCCCAAGCGCAGCATTCAATTTTAACCATCGAGGGGGAGGGGTGGCCACATGCGGAGCCCCAGAAACCACAGTTTACATTGAGTTTGGGGCGGAACCCATGTCGAAACCACGTAATTTCCATTCATTTGGAGTTTTTTGTAGGGTTTTCCCCAGCAGCCCTTTTTGACAGCGATTTTGTGTGACGAGGTTCAACCTGGCAGTAGGAGTTTGTTTCGGCTAAAATTTGTGGTAATGATATCATGTGACAGATTGGAAATTTTGTAAATGGAGTTGGGATCTGGCGGATGTTTAGTCCATATACAATTTCATTATTGATAAAGTAAACCATTGAACCATTGGATTAAGAAACAAACCCACGGCCTAGTGGTAAGATCGTGCACATGCGGAGAGAGGTCTGGGTCGACTCTGACGAAATCGACCCCGAATTCCAATATATCCGACACCGGGCCACGTGGCGGCCTGCGACTGGCGACAACCTACGATTGGCAAAAATCAACTTCAATGAATTAAGCGCGACCGTGTCATGATCGGGCGGTTCGAAAGGAATATTCCGGGGGAATATTTTGAGGAATATTCGAAGAGTCTTCCAAGAGTATTCCACGGAATATATATTTTAATTTCAAAACCCGGTCGGAAAGCAGTGGCGAAAATTACCGGTTCTTTTGGACTTTTTAAATCATGACAACTTCTTCTTAAGGTGTCGGTTTCGAGCGTTCACGGCGCCGGAATCAAAGAGAGCCGAGATATGTCAGGTCATGGGTTCGACACTCTTTCGAAGACTTTGAAATTTGAGCTATCACTTAAGGTCCATGATCCAAATACGGTCACACCTCCCCATTGGGAATCTTTGGAACCCAAAGGCCCGGTTACTCTAATTTTTTTCGGTAGATGAAATTACAACACCCTCTTCTTTTTCGACCTCTACCTTTGCCTTGCATGGCTTGGTGCCTTTGAACCCGAACTTGAAGGTAGTCAACACTTTCCTTCTTGGATGCTCTTGTCCTCTGTCCCGAGGTATATTCTTGAACTCGGAATTTACGGCGAGAAATTTTCATAAGGAAGGCGAACATCATGTCCTTGATCATCGATCCAAGGTGTTGAAGAAAGCTGACCTTCCATCGAAGAAAACAGCCATACATAACTGAAATTTTCCTTGTAATACGAATGAATGTATGTCTTCTTGTGTACGAAGTCAAACCACTTCTTACCGGAGCCACTTCCAACGAGTGATTTCCAACTCTGCGAAAATCTTGTTCATGTGAAACATGTTCTCCCATCAATGATCGAATCTTTGGTTCAATTTCACCGATCTTTTTGTCCTCTTGCTTCAAATTCTTAGGACGATTAGTTGGATGCAATGTCCAACATTGGGCAACAAAATGTCGCTTTTATTTTGAAGTAATGAAGTATTTTGCACCTTTTTGCAAGTTACTTTTGCCTCAACTATTTCTTTTGTATTCCTTCATCCTCTTCCAACATTTTGAAACATCATGGTTACACAGAGACCACAACGGGAACAACAACTCTTGTTCGAGCATGCAGATTTTCTTGCTCGGAAGCCTGCGTAAACTTCGGCAGTGGGAAGAATTATACCTCGCATGTTGCTTTGCATGTCCATCTTTTTTACCTTCTTGAGGCGATGAACTGTTAGAGGTCAGGCGTCGCCATAAGCTTGAACATAACCAAGACCAAATTTCTTAGGTCTTTCCTCAACCAAAATAGGATCAATCATGCCTTGTGCATGTTTTCCTAAACCCTTTGCCTTCATAACCCATTTTAAACATCAACTTCGACCTATACCTCTGGTCATGATTTTCAAATGAACCTACACATATTTCGATGAGGTGCAGACAAATTTGAGTGAATTACCTCTACCTCAAAATGTTCTTGGTCAAAGCCTCTTGGGATGGTGAACCGCATCTCCATCTAATGCATTCTTTGAAGAATTTTTTTCCTTCTCTTACTTCATAGCAACCAATTGCTCATGAAGTCTAGTGATTTCTCTTCTATCTTAAAACATAATTTGCACCATAGCCTTCGGGATGTAGAAGTCTCGCTTCATGTCTTCATCGAAGAATCTTGTGAAGGAGGAGGATTTTCGAAACCTCACTTGATGAAGTTGTCATCTTAATGGAAATGAAAAAAAGAACTTCCAATCAACTCAAATTCACAAATCTTCCAAAAACAATTGACAAAGCTTTTGAAAAATTGTTGTAGAGTCGAGCTCTTCTTCGAGCAACCTTTTGCAAACAAACTGAGCTTCTTAAAAAACAATCGTCGAAGGGTTTGTGCTTCAAGGAGTTTCCTTGAGGTCCTTTGGGTAAGGAAGATGCCAAGCATTCTTCCTTCTTGTCCTCTTACGGACTTAGCTAACAATAGCTTTCCCTTCACCTCTAGCAAACTCAAGCAATCAATTTACAGACAATCAAATTATTTGCCTTTGTTAAACACCTTTCAAGTCAACAAGAAACCTAATGCTCTGTCGAGCAAGAAAAATTGGCTACGTCTAACCTGATACGAAAATGGGTTGGTTAAATTGTTATGCTTTTCAAGAACCTCCCTCGGTTAAAAAAATTTAAGATCTAGCTTATTCTTGACTTGTGCGGAAATGAATACTTGGAAACGGGTGTATGTTTTTTTAAATATTCAAGTGCTAAAGACTATTTTTTTTGTAGATATAACATGTACAACAACCATATATTTATGTGAAATAAAAATCAACACATAACAACAAATTTAATAATTAGTTCACCGAATATAAGTAGGCTACGTCTCCTTGAGCCTTTGTCAAATGACTTGGCTCTTTGGGATTATGATGAAAATATTATTTTTACAAGTTAATAACTCAACTCCAATAGGATTATCTGGGCGAACCAATGGGTTTAGAATGCCATCATAGCCCTGTCATGCATTTGTCATCACTACGAAGAATGAACTGGGCTTCCTTTGACATGATTTACTAACATCGATACCTTGACTTCCACTGAGATTCACTATGGCACTAAACCTTTAAGAAATCCTTTCTATCCCTTAAACCTCACCTATTGTCTCAAGCACATATCGGACCTCCAAATAAGAATGATGTTCTCAAAAATGGTATGGATCTCAATCTAGGCCTCCATCCACAGGTAAGCCCCTAGAAACCCAAAATTTCCCTATGGCTCTTCGACCTCCCGAAGTCTCAAAATGGATCGAAAAATCCTTTCATTGGATAAAATGTCTAAAATAGTCATAATAGACTATTCACTTGCAAAAATTGGCCTTCGGCTGCTCAGGTTATGCTACGACACCTAGCGACACCCCGCGGCTCTGGGTTCATTTGAAAACTACTGAAGCATCTCGACTTTCGAGAAGTCTCAAAAGATTATGAAAACTCCATCAATGGATTAAGAAGTATCAAACGATCGAAATGACTATTGATTTGCATTGAGAATGGATATTGCATTTTACTGAATAGGCCCTCATTCTTCTGTTAATATTGGATGGCCACAGTGGCCACAGGAACTTCTCAAAACAACTCGGCTTTAAAGTCCTCTACGGAGCTCTACGGAAACCTCACCATTAGTTCCATAATGTACGAAGCATCAAAATTGACTATTGAGATTCTTGAATAAGGCCTCTAGGCCCCGCCCATTGGGGCTCGAAAAACACTCTTTGGCCCATGGTAGCCCTGACCCCTAGAACTTCTCTGAAGGAAAATCCTACTCGAAAGTCCTCTAGTGACTCTTGCCAACCCTCACCAATGAGTACGGAATATACGAGATAGTCGAAATTGACTATTCACATTCCCAAAATGGACGAATCTAAGCTCAAGATAGAGCCAAAACCAAATTTGTCACAGTGACCCTAAAAATCCTCCACTAAATGTGGAGAATTGCTTATCTACGAGTTAAAAGTGGCCAAACTCCAAAATTTAGGAGGTGTGCTAAGTTCCCACGATCCCCAAGCCATGGCATTTAATTTTAATTGTCGAGGGGAGGGGGGTGGCCACATGCGGACCCAGAAACCTGGTAATGATAACATGCTAACATTTGTGGTAACGATAACATGTGACCACCGTTGGGTGCCGTGATCCACCCCATATACAATTTCATTCAACGATAAATTAAACCATTGGGTAACCATTATAGTTAAGAAACAAACATAGCCTAATGGTAAGAGCGTGTGCGTGCGGGTGGAGGAGTCTTAGGGTCGACTCTAGTGGAGGTTCGACCAAAATTTCATATACAAACACAGGCACGTGGCAGCCTCCATGCACATACATGTGGCGGCTTTTGATTGGCCACGTCCCAACCTCGGTCAATTAAATGAGATAAGTGTCATGATCTAACTAGCACAGGAAGAATATTCGAGGAATATTCTTTTTTTTTTAAATTTCAAAACCCGGTCAAACTTGGTCGAAAACCAAAAATTGGAGTTTCTTGGACTTTTCAAATCGCGATAAATTCTTCATACGGTGTCGATTTTTCGAACCGTTCTGGCAATTCTTAGAATGCGGAAGAAGAGATGTATTCGGTCGCTCGGGTTCGACACTCTTTTGAACACTTTGAAATTTGAGCTATCACTTAGGTCCATGATCCAAATGCGATCGATTTGTTGACATTCCTCCTTTTAGTGTCTTTTACATTATCGAATCCTGGGGAGTTAAATTAGAGTACACTACGGTTGGAATTTTCCTACCTAGCAACTAACATCTTCGGTCAAATAGAAAAAAATATATCGTGAGCTAAAATGAAATACATGATACAACAAAAATGCCTAATAATCATCCTATAAGCAGTAAATACAGGACTTAGATTCCTTCATTTTGTACAATGATTAGTTAAATGATGTAGATTGTCAATTAATGAAAATAGAGATGTTCCTAAAGTTTCATATTGCATTAAAACAATGTTAGAAAAAGAAGAAGATACACACTATGCTCAGGAACAACCATAAGAGAAAGCATATGAAAGTTCGAACGGCATAAAGAATCATATCGGTGTGTCAAATTAGAGTCAAGAGTTCAACACCTTGAAGAAGATGGTCTTTGGATAATGGACTTTGATGGTGTCATTGGCAAAGGCAGAGTAGGTAATGGTTTGTGGATGTAGCCATTTTAAGTGACAAATAAGTCCTAATTTAAATTGTGTTCCACAAATTGGCCGTTCCAGATTGTCTATTGAGGGTGAGATATGGTACTCATTCTTGGTTTGAAAATTTTGAAACAATTGGGAGCTAGAAGAATTGTAGTCTATAGTGATTCGAGTTGGTAATTAAACAAGTCAAAGGTGAGTATCAAGCTAATCACCAAGGATGAGACAATATAGGAATGCAGCATTGACATTTTGAGAATGTTTTAGAATATACATAAATTTGTGCGAGAGTTGCAAAATGCGATGGGCGATTCATTAGCCACTACTACGAGTAATTTCGGATCTACAATGTTTTCAAATAAATTTTTTTAAATTCATGTGAAGCACGGAGCCCGCCATTCTGATAACTTGAAATTTTGGCAAGTATTCTAGGACGATAGGTAGGTGAACAATTTCCTTTAAAGTGAAGAGTGAATTTGAGAAGCTTGTTCTATGGATGAAGTGTACGACCGGGATAGCCAAGACATCGAAGAAGATGCAGTTGACATACTTCAGCTCAAGGACAATAATATAACAAAATGTCTTATACCTTTGGAAGAATTATTTGATCGAGATGATGTGGCAAGAAAACCTACTTTGGTTCGCATAGAAAAAGGCGTAGAAGATGTTAATATTGGAACAACGGATATGACAGATTCATCTGACTTTCAAAGTCTTTGTCTCCCGAGGTAAAGACTAGATATGTTGATTTTTCTTGAGTTTTCTAACGTGTTTGCTTGGAATTACTTAGATCTAAAGGTGTATGATAAAGATATCATTCAATGTACCATCTAGATAAATCCGGAATCAAAAGCCTTTTAGGCATAAGCTCGGAAGAATGAACCCAAAGTTGTTGTCCTCCACAGAGAAGTAAACAAGCTCTATAAAGGCGGTATTAGTGTTCCCGATCATATTTTACGATTGGATGTCCAATTTAGTTCCGGTGTGAAAGAGAGCCAAGGCGAAATCCGACTATGTATAGATTTCAGAAATCTAAATAAAGTGTTGCTTAAAGAAAAATTACCCGTACCCAAAATGGACCATATACTTCAACAAGTTCTAGGAGCCACCAGGATGTCATTGTTGGATGGTTACTCGGTACAATCGGGATCCTTGTGCCCGAGGATGATCGGGACAAGACAATATTATACAACACTAGGGTATGTTTAAATTTTCAAGATGTCGTTCGATTTGAAGAATGCGGGGCCACTTTCTAGCGTGCCATGTATATAGCATTTGGTAGCGAGAAATATGTCTTCCTTGTTGTTTATTTAGATTATTTGACATTTATTCAAATTCGATGATGAGCATTTACACCATTTGAAGTTGTGTTCCGATTGATGTAGAAAATTTGGGATATCTCTTAACTTGCAGAAAAAGTGCCTATTTGCTATGGAAAAAGGAAATATTTTGGGTCCATCATCTCAAAATATAGGATCCGGATAGATCCTTCTGAGTTGAAGCATTACATCAAATTTATTTCCCTCGTAAAAGAAGGAATTCCAAGCGTTCAACGGTAGGATGAATTTCCTATGTAGGTTCATTCCCAATTTAGCGAGCATCTTAGAGAGTTAACTAACATGCTAAAGAAGGAGAATGATGTAAAATGGTCTAAAAATGCTCATAAGTCATTCGGTTTGAAATAACGGAGACTTAGGACACTTGCATTATTTCACTTGGTCTTCAAGTCTTTCCAATCCAAAGAAGGTATTATCCTTTCTCGGTCAAGTATACTTGTGAACTTCTACGCCACTTTCACATGGAAGACTATAAGCCAACCCCTTTCTCCCTTAAATTAAATTGACTTTTAGGTCACTTGTACTACCCCTAAAGTTGATGATACCTTATACCATCAAATTTTTGGTAAACTTCATGTCTAACCCATACACTCGTCACGACCTTTCCTTTGTTGTTGGTCTTGTTGCTCGTTTAATACCAACCTCTGAAAATCAGTGAAATAAGCTAAAAGAATACTTTGATATATTCTAGGTAAAGTTCGGTTCGGTATTCATTACGGTGCGGAGCATCTCCATTGTTGATTCGTTCAATGATTACGATTGGACTGTGATGACCCTTGTTAACATTGGAAAATTGTACAACGAAGATGACATTATTTAATGTCAAGCGAGAAGGGTTTACGGGGCTGGAATACATTATGGAATTTGGAAAGTATTTAAGAATCTCTAAGGTACGCAAATCGGAATTTGAGCAAGTCCTAAATGTTCTTTGCGTGCATAATCCTTCATGAAGAGCGCCTTTGCACGCCTGGTTAGAAATGTGTGCAATCCTAGGAATGGAAAAATGTCGCTCGAGGACCACAAAGCAAAGGAACTAGTGATTCCTCACTTGAAGCCGCCTAAGGACAACCACCAACGCCTCCCTTAGACACCGAGTGAGCACATGATAGAATATTTGGAGCACCTGAAGGAATCATACCCTTCTCTTGGGTCTGCATCCACAATGCCAAGAGAGAAGGGAGGATTTAAATCTCTATATAAGGCCACCATGAGATGAAGAATGGGTGACATTGTTATGCTGGCCGAGTGCCTGACAGCTGCAGTGTGTGATGCAGAGTTTGGGCAGAGGGGACTCAATTGTTCAATATCAACAAGTTCGAGTCCAACACGATAGAGAGAGAGGCACTTGCAGAGGGAAAACTGCAGGATAAAGCATCCTTGCATCGGGACTTAGAACCCATAGTACAGGGCCCTTTGGCAAGAAGGTAAAGTTCCTCTTATTACTACCGGTGCTCAATAAAGGGCTTTAAGAACCATAAATCCAGTATTATTATTTTACGTTTGACTCTTTTGGAAGCTCATGTTTATTTGTTTTAGTTTTAGTTTATATATGCATCTTTATTTCTCTATCTGGTATGCTTATGATTCTAGCTTGTTCCACTAACTTGCTTGACTCAACTATTTTTGCACATTTTTGATAACCGTGGGTAGACCACACCCCTTAAGTTGGTGTGATTTCTTACATATGTGGACCAAACACACTCCATGACCACATTGATCGAGAATCTCTTGTAGGATATGTATTCACTCTTGGTTCGGGGACCTATTACATGGTCTTGTAAGAAACAAAGTACCATCTCTTTCTTCGACGAAGCATAGTATCGTGGTGCGGTTGGAAAGCCAACGAGGAAGCCATGTGTAGCTTCATTAGATTTTGTACGAATTTGGTCTTCATCGACAACATCTGACTACACTTTGGTGCTGATAATCAGTGCCATTCAACTATGAAAATATCCAATTTAGCATCGACGTATGAAACACATTGAGCTTCATATACACTTCATCGGAAAGCTCATTCATGATCGTGTTCTTGAAGTGCGGTATTGTTCAATAATGATCGAGTTGTCGATATCTTTACAAAGGCTCAATAGAAGTGAATTTTACCAAACTTCGATTGATGCTTGAAGTTCGATGAAATTCTATCATTAAGGGGGGATAGGGTCTAATGCATCCTTCCTTCTCCTATTGTGTCACCTTTGTAAAATCCTTGATCCATCCCAAAGAGATGTTCTTAAGGGGATGTTGGGGTCATTCAACATAGGAAATAATCTCCTTTTGTGTCACCTTTTTAAATCCTTCAATCCTATCCCAAGTTGTTCTTAAGGGGGATGTTAGGATATTCGACACATAGGAAATAGTTAAGCATAACTTGGTCTAGTCTAGATTTAGGTAAAGCATGTTTCTTTACCATGTACATTTTATAATCGATGGTCACGATATGTGGTGATCGACGATTCCACTCTCTCCTTAGTATGCGACTTTTTGATTGGTGCATGATCTCTACTTAAAGAGCATGGAGGGTCATTTATCTGGTAACATTTTGTAAACTTATGTAAATTTTCTTTTTTATATTAATAAATTTCACGAAGTGGTGGCGTTGGCTCGGGTCGTGGTGTTTCCCTCTTCGAGGGTTTTTAACCACGTCAAATACTAGTGTCTTGATCTATTCTCTATTTTTGAGTGGTGACCTTTGGTGTTTGAGCTAAGGAACACCTGTTAGTTCTACACTATGCATATAATGAAACAAACATACACACTTTTCTTGTTTCGAAGAGCCTCATACCAAGTGCGAGAGACTACTCAATGGACCATGAATCTAGCCACGACTTTGGACATGATATACAATGAATTAAATTACATACAATGCTTCATGGAGTAAGTAAGTTTCGTGACAAGTACTTAGGACCGACATATAACTCCTCTAACTATCACCAACCATGACTCTTATGGACTCAAGTTTACATCATGCACAAATATGTGGTCTTTATATCAAAAATATACATCATAATGCATGACTTGGAATCCATTGACCCATACATAGATAATGACCAATCCATACTAGACACCATGGGTGTCTCCATGAGCAATATTACCCAAATATGACATAATGAAAATACATGGATTTTACGATTTGCACACAAAGGTGCCCTCTACAATACATTCCAAAACATAGAATAGCATGAGTACATGGCATGTTAGGAAATGAATAACTGCTCCAAATAGTAGTAGTAATGAAATGTAACACATGACATTGGCGAACTATGAAATGAGCTCTCCAAATGTAACAAAATGTAAGAAGTACTCATAACATCATATGTAGTACACAACCTCTTAGCACCTTGGCCATCACCATCTGCTCCACATATGCATCGATTAAGAAAGTCAAATAATAGTGGCAACACAAGAATATGTCATAGAATAACAACTACATTATGAATCCTCATCGTCACATTTTCTCTCCCCATGAGAGAAAAACCAAGCAACAAAATCCATCATCACAATCATCATAAGTAACAATAGATAATTATCCTCACCATAAGTGAGCGACATATTCCCTTCGATGAGGCATCCCTAAAGATGGGTAGACAGCAAGCATGTATGCTCCATATATGACGACAAAATATAAAACATCATGAATGCACAATATCTCTCATCGACATGCATCCAAACTATCACGAACAACAACAATCATCTTCCTTTCTCATATCTCATCCATCCAACAGCTTGTTGTTACACATCATTTTGTCCATAGTCCACTGTGATCCCTGGTGATCCCACATATTGGAGGGTCTTTCCCATGATCTGTGAGTAGTGTCAAACTGCGAAAAATACATTCTTTGCATATACTGCATAAGGTGGCGTTATCTGTTGAACATTTCCTCGGAAAGCACTCGAAAACTTATGTTTTGGCATTAGTCAGTACCCGGAGTTCACCCCTCATGCCAATGGGGAAAATTAACTAACTGGAAGCCCCTCTGTATTTGGCGCTCTGTCTACGAGCACTGCGCCAACCTTTTTTGGAATGTTTTTTAACACATTGGAGGCGAAATTTTCCTTTAACCACCTCGGGAATGACTCATTGCAAGTGGTTAAACTCCAAAAGCCACGGATCTCTTCCTTTAGGAAATGGTTGATAGAACATTCTTAGAGGATGGACTCCCCCATGATTATAGGGATCCTAACCTCTCCTTCTCCCTCTATATAAACAAGCCTTCTCCCTTTACAAAAGCTAGTGAACCTATAGCCAAGAAGTTGAACTTGGAGAAGAGATATTATAGGCGGAAGTAATTGCTATAGGGAAGGTCGAACGAGGAGGATCCGTAGTGAGAGCCCCATCGAACCTCTGAAGCGAGCTTTGTGAGACGATGCTCAGCAGAACCACTGCTGGAGGAGATGTAACGTGAAGCCTAGTTGTACTCTTCCTTCTTTATTTAATATACTCGACTATGATATTGATTCCATCTCTGTGTTATGTTTATTTAATGCATGTGATTTAGTCTTCTTGGTAGCTTGATAGTTAGGAATACGAATATATATTTGTGTATTATGTTTCTTGTGTATGTGCGAGTGTCGGGCGTGAGAACCGGAGGATGTGATTTGTCGAATCGGGAGTGGGGGGCAGCCATTCTTCTGGACGACACAACGGCGTAGGACCTACGGTAAGTGATCTACCAAGTGTTTGTCCATTCTTAACTAGGAATTGATGTCATGGTGTGTCTCGTTTGTGGCTAAAACCCTCTAGGGCTAGTGGGATTGCCTTTGTACGCAAAGGGATTCACCTCTCCAACAGGTTGGCAACTACAATGGGGATCGATCTTGAGTTTGTAGCTGTCATTAAGATCTTCTTCTTGGTCTTTGCTTGTAGCTTGCCTTTTAAGGATTGCTTTGCTAAGTTTAGGCCTGACCGACGGAGGATCGGTTTTGACCTGGTTTTTCCAAATTTTCATCTTTTCAAGGTTGGCTTGATTAGCGCGATTTCCAACGGCCAGGTCCCACGCAACGGCACAAGTTTCCGGTTTATCACCCGCGCCATCCCTGGCTTGTAGGCGCAGTTCTGACGAACGGTCGCGCCAATTTTTGCAGTGCTAGGGTTTCCCTTGTTTTGAAAGGTTTTTGGTCCATCCTGTGGTGTCTCCCAAATTGTTTTCTTGACTTGATTTGAATGCTTTGGGTTTTGTTGTGACTATGGTAAGCCTTCTTCCTTAATTTTTTTGTCCATTTCTTTGACATCATGGCTTTAGTAGTGTTCCCAAATTGGGACAACTAGTAAGGCAAATTTGGAAAACGCATTTTCCGGTGATGGATGCTATAGGAATTGAAACAGGACACGGATCCCTTAGATCAATGTATCTAAGTCCTAAATCCCAATAGATGGCTCCAAAGAAACATACAGGTGGTTATACGGATCTCCCACGCTTAGATATCCTCTATAAATGCCGATGAGGCTGAAGCAATGCATGAATATACAATAGATAAACAACGTTATTTTGTGGTAATGAGACAAGAAGATGTAGATAGACAACAAATAGTCTAGCAGAAAAAGTACAAGTTCTTGAGAAAAATCTACTCAAGAAAGGCAATGCAAACCTCAGCAAGACATGTACATGAAATAGGGTCACTTCATATTTTTGCATAAACCCGAAAACTAAGAGGATGCATTTTATAAAGTCTTGCTCCATATTACATAATAAATAAATATATGACAATATATGGCTCAAATAAAGTGGGGAGAAAGGCTCTAACCTCTGAAAGCAATAATACAATAATCCTCCAAAGGATTGGTTGAAATATAAAAAATGGCAAAATGTTGGAGTTCTTTGGCCATTCTTTGCAACTCGAAACTAGAAATACATAGAGAAGAAATTTGAATATGATGAATGATCTGAATTAAACCTCCTCAGTTGCAAGTGAAGGGTTGATCCTATCATAAAATCTCACCTCTGATCAGCAATACAAACCCCACGACAAATGCACCATGAAAATAATACGATTCTTTTGAAAGGCGTGTTGTAGGGGAAAAAGGAGTGAGTTGGCCCACTACCAAGATCTAAATAAGCTCCAATGGCTTCCAATATGATCATCCAAAGGAAAGAAAGGCTCTCCTGCGAAAAAAAGAGATGGAATAGGTGTTGTGACTTCTCTTGCAACACCTTACAACACGAAAATTATGTTGTTGTAGCGATACTTGTCTGGAGGAGGATGCTTGGCCTCAAGCTAGATGTGAGAAAAATCGGTAAAGGCTTCTCAAGAAAGGAAGAAGGATTCCTAAATAGGAAATCCTTGTGCTAAACGTACACAACAACTCAACTAAGAGGGCGAGGTTGCGAAATGTCTAAGTAGACATGGAATCGATAATCATATGCATGAGAAACAATGGGTTGCCTTGCCCTCCTTTTAAACACATGAGCTCAATCTCCATGGGCCCCACTCTAATAGGGGTTTCCTCCTTCAAGGAATATTCCCTCCTTTATCTGTGCTATCCCATGTAGTGCTTTCCACCTCTTCTGCGTTTTTTGACTTGGTCAAACTTAACCAAACCTCTTTGCAAATGTCTCCTTTCACACATGAGGGTGTGAAATCTAGTTCAAAGTGATCACTACTAGAGGATTTATCCATAACCTTGTCATTAGGCCTCCTTACCTAATTATTCAACTTATAAGTGAAATTATCAAAACCTAATGTTCCAATTTATTGAAGGAAAAATTGGGAACATTACAGCTTTAGTGCTTTCTAGTGCTTTGACATGCGAGCCTCCTATAGGAATTTGTGTCTCTTGTTTATTGGTCACCTTCATTATTTGCGGTGCATTAAGCTCCCTAGATCCGTTTTGAGTGGTTGCTTTTGGTGAAATGAGTCTTGAGTGAGTCTTGTCTCTGTTCGGTTGCTCTGTCCTCCCAAGCATAGCTCTAGAAATTTACTTGTATGGAGTACATTTTGACATCTTTCTTGATTTGAGAGATTGTGACATTTGGTTTGAGTCTTTATTTTGTTGGCTTGTGACTTGATTGAATTGTATTACTTCTACTCTTGCATTAGCATTCTCGAACTAGTGCAGAGATTCATTTTTCATGTTATTTAGTGCAATGTTTTCTACGTTACATTGAAAAAAATCAAAAAAATTATTTTATTAGCACCATTTTTGTTTGCATCATAGAATTGGAAAATCTTTTGCATAACTAGGATTGGCATTCTAGGAAATATTTTTAAGATTTCTCATTAGTTTGCATCGAGTTTTGTAGTGAATATTTTTGTGTGTTCTCATTATTTTCTATTGCTTGAAGTTCCTAACCTTCTCGTAGATATCTCTTCATTGAATGAAATAGTATTTTATGGCATGTAGCACATTTAGGAATTTGTGGACTCCAACATTCGGTAGGACACAGGAATTGAAACATAAATACAAGATCAACTTAAAATTTATTCAATTAACCTAAGGTAACATTAGGCTTTAATGAAACATTTAATAGTCGGAAATTTTAAGGAAGCGAGTATTTAAAACTGTAAAACCTAGCATTGTCTTCTTATCTAGCTTCGGATAGCACTAGTACCTTCTTATTGCTCCTTATTGCCGTCGAGTATATAAGGGAGACCCTTATAGGTTATAATCCTTTTATCCATAGGAAGCGAGTACGCGACGCGCGCAGTGATACCTTTTGAACATGGCATTCGGGGGATACCATACACACGTACGTACGAGATGTGGTCGATTATTCTTTCATTTGAATACCAAGGTGCTGTGGCAATTCACGAGCACGGGCGTTTGCCCTTTTACCTAGACTACACGAGCGAGTCATTTTAGATCTTATTGACTCCATAAATTTGAAAATATCTCCGAGCACTTGTCCTTTCATGCTCGTTTCAACACGAAAGTGATAGAGTCACCTTTTGCTTGTATCTTGACTCTTAAAATATGAAACGTGAGTTTTTGTTTCAATGTCTTAAAAATTAATTGTCCACGGAATATTCTTGGTTAAAGTTAGTTTCCTTACGGTGTTGTTTAAATTTGTTTCGATGGCAACGTTAGGGTTCACTAACCAAGGAATCCCTTAGAAGGAATCACGGTCCTTTTCTGCTTTTGGAAATGTTGGTGCTCCTTATATGGCAACGTTGTCTCTTCCGGGGTTAGCTTGTTGGTTTGCCGTGTGGTTATTTTCAACCTCGGTGGTCTCGGCAACTCCGACCTCGACCCGACCATCTCCTCACGAGCAACATCATGTTGATTCTAAAGTGGACCTCTCCCCTTCTTCACCTATTTCACTGTCCTCCTCTTCTTAAAAGGTAGTCACCGGATTAGGTAACCGGTGGCTAAGAAGAAGAAAGACAAAGAAAGAAGAAGTCGGGATAAGCGAGAGGATAATACGCGGTACAATGGCTTAAGAAACCTTCCCTTACGAAGGCTTGTTCAAATGTTGTCATTAGTGGCAAAGGAGATGGCAAGAGAAGAACACGAGGCGACAAACGAGCGAGGATGGCAAAGGAGGAACACACGAGGGAAACTAGCAAGGCAAAGGAGATGGCAAAGGAGGAACACACGAGGCGACAGACGGAGAAGCGACATAGCGACAAGATGTAGAGAAGGGTCGACGACGAACGGGGTCATTTTAAAGAAGCGAGCGACCAAAAAGGAGAACAGGGTAGCATCGGTCCCCAGGAGCGATTAAACAAAGAGAGCGTAAGACAAGAAGTAGAAGGCATAGAAGAAACAAAGGCAACGAGAGTCGAGATGAAGGTCTTTCTTAGTAGTGAGGACGATGAAGAGGGCCATTTAATAAGGGCGAGGAATGAGACGAGTGATGAGGAACAATTATTCAAGTGGGAGATGCGGCAACGGAAACCTTTGTTGGGGAGAATACATCAATTCATTCTGCGAGAATGTGGCAAAGTTGAAGTTGAAGAGAACTATTGAATTGAAGAGAGCATAGAAGATCGAACCTCATAGGATTTACTTCTAGAAGTATAACGAGGTGGAGTGGATTCTATAGATGCAACGGAGGAAGGAGCACAAAGAAACTAAGACGAGATATGGGAGAAGGAAGAAACAAAGAAAAGTAACGAGCGACAAAGGAGCGACGCACTCGAGGCAAAGGAGGCGGCGGGAGACGAGAGGAAGGCAAAAGAAGCACGGTGAAAACGATAGAGGCGACGAAAGAATGTCAAAATGTAACGGTCATAGAAGCCACGGTGAAGAATGTCAAAATAACGATCATAGTAGAGACGAGAGCGAGACGACGAAGCGAGCGAGAGGTAGAGACGAGGGCGGAGAGCCGTTATATAATTCGGGAATCGCACACTCCAGCCGGCGTTATACATATAATATAACACAAACATTATTAGGAATCGCTTCACTCCGGCGGCAAAAGAATATATATAAACATATATAGAACGTATTAAAGGAATCGCACTCTCCAAACGACATTATACATATAACTTATACAAACATTATTAAAGGAATCGCCCCTCCCGGCCCGGCTCAAAATATATATATATATATATATATATATATATATATATATATATATATATATATATATATATATATATATATATAAACATATATATCGGTTATATACAAGCGGAGCGCTTTATATCTATATAACCAAGGGATTACATCAAAACGAAATGGCTTATAAGGTGGGACCCCTCACCCAATCGCAATCGGAGAAAAAGGTTCAATCGGCGAAGTTTTGTAATATGCTCCGGTCAAGTGGCGGACCGATGGAGTTATCTGATAAATTGTCAGTTGATACGCGTCAGGATCTTAATCCCGCAATAAGACTTTCCGATTGATCGCAAGTCTTTTGTAAAATCTTGCGATTGAGTAAACGGACCCGATCTATTATATCAAGGAGTTAATATACTAAATCGCATCGGGTGTTACGATCGCAATCGGAAATTTTTTCTATTATGCCAGAATTGCATTTGTTTAAGGATCGGACTAGATAGGGTCTATAAATCATGGTTAATATATATTTGAGTTCCGGTCTAATCGCATCGGCCTTTGGTCAATCACATCGGAGAATATATGAGTTGTGATTGCGATTGGAAGTCCGGACCCGATGGAGGTATAAATTATAATTCAAACGTGTTTGAAGTCCTTTCCCAATCGCATCGGCAAAATACAATGAACGGTGGCCAATCGCAACATATATTAAATGACTTGCGATTGCGATTAAATAGACCGATGGACTTATAAACGTTGATTAATAAAATTCGAGTCCCAATACTTGTCAGTAAAACAGTGAAACGACAATCAATGCATCGGAAAGCGTGATATGTGATTTAAAAGGGCTAGATTAAGTAATGTAAGATATTCATTGATTATAGTAAATGAGTTTGTTTGTTAAACCTTATAAGGACGCGAGTCGATTTAAGATTGTATTAAAAAGAAACTACATTGTATATATATACTTATTTGTTGCGATAAGCAACGATAGTCTGTGAATACGAATATAAAACGGGAGGGCGATTATTAAATTAATATGAATTGTGATATATGTATGTTCGACTGTGAGAACTCGCCACATCAGCAAGACACTCGTGTATGAAAAAGTTGAAATTCCTCTAGATTTACGATCGGCGGATATAAAAAGGCATTTACACACAGCATACGGCAGTTACACACGAGCGAGAGGACGGAAAAGCAAAACGGTCCGAAAGAAGATAAAACACGGTCACACGAGAAAAGAAAAAACCTGACAAAGAAAAAGACAAATGCGTACCAATTCAAAAGACTAAATGAGTTGGTACAAAGTTCTCATTTAAATTTGAATGTAAATGTTTTTATTTAAATTTATATTGTTGTGATGCATTGGCAAGTCTCAGGAAGAAACAAATATCCCTTTGTAATATTAAAATAAGCACCTACGGTTACATTTCAAGGTAGGTTGAAAAGAGATGAGAGAGCGAGAAGACGGGAACATGCCATTTGTCCATTTCGAATTCAGGTGGAATACAAACGGCCATGAAGCTATTTTGTATAAAACGGGGTAATATCCAAGGGGAGAAGGTTGACGAAAAAAGTGAAAGAAGAAAGTATACCTTGAAAATTAAAGAGGATTGAAGAAATTAAATAGTACAGCCAGAAGAATGTGAATAAGGAGGAGGGCGAGCGAAAGAAGAAGGGGTGACAGAGAATCATGCGATCACAATCTATGTGTTGATGAACAACAGGAAGAAGAAGAGTACAGTGAGCTGATATCCAAGGTAAATCATGATGTTTTCTTTTGAAAGAAGTAAGGAAGTTGGAGCTTCCCTATCAAGTTGTAGCTTGTTAGATGTCACGTTATGGTAGTGAGGTAGGAGCCTCCTGCAGCAGGTTGGTGCACGGAAAATAGATGGGAGTTGGTGCTTCCACATCAGGGTGTAGCTTGATAAAATGTTAGTTATGGGCGAATGAGGTTGGAGCCTCACATGGGTTGGTGCCTGCGGAAAATTGATGGGAGTTGGAGCTTCCTTGCGAGTTGTAGCTTGCGGAATTGAGGATAGAGCCTCATTTTGTAGGTTGGTACTGTGACTTGATGGTGTGAGAGGAGATTCGACACTTTGCATCACAACTGTATGTGAATGTGGATTTTTCTCCCTTTAGCAGGTTTTCCACTTATATACGATCCCAGTCTCTTGTGCATGATGTTTATGTGTTGATGTGGTTTATCTCATCGTAACTCTTTCTTTTGCTCTCATATTCAATACGCTACATTAACAAATCATTTGATAATGACACTTGTTGCTCACATATTAAGTCGACCATGAAATGAAGGTGTAAATATTTAAAAGAAAAGTTTTAAAAGTCCATGTATGTGTTAAAGCCAGTTCACCCCCCCCCTCTCGGTTTAACTAAGGGTTCAACAATTAGTATCGGAAGATGAGTTCTGACACAATTTGCAAGCCTAATAGCTTTAAGGAGATAGTTAAGTCATGGACTATCAAAATGTGCACAGTATTAAAGCCCCAACCAAACTTTTGAATGGAGACATAAGGTTAAAACGGGATTATTGGCTTATGAACTTTGAAGTATGGAAGCACATGTGATGGATTCTTGCCTGCAGAATCCCCCACGGTGAAGAACAACGAGAGGAATGCCAAGGCAAAATGTGTAATATATAGGTCTTCATAACAAGGACCTTGAGTTGATAATGGATTTAACCTCTGTGAAAAGAAATGCGGGATAGATTGCACTTCATACATGGAGTAGACACTAAGAATTTACTTGCTTGTGAAGGATAAGAGAATTAAAGAAAAAGAAATTCATGTCAAAAGAAAGATTCTCCAATCAAATGAAGTACCTGCTAGTGTGAATGGAGATAAGAACCATGAAGAAATTACAGCTGAAGAAAAAGCCAAGCTTGACACTGCTTTGACTGAAATAGAAAAATAGAAAAATGAAAACAAAGACCTTAAGATAGTGGTGCAAATATGTGACGAGAGAGAATATGAAGATAGGAAAGAAATTATTGGCCTGAAGACACAAATTGAAGAGGAAAAGAAAGTAGAAGACACTCTACTGCAACAAATGAGAGAGAAAAATCTGGAATGTGAAAAATTGGAAGAAGAAGTAGTGAGCCTAAGAAAGAATTTAGAAAAATCCCAAAGAGAACTACTAATGAATACACCTCTAATGAAAAGCTCTAGACAGTTTGACCAAATTCTCAATGCTCAAAGATCACCTCACATAAAGGCTGGGATAGGATATGAAGGGGAAACCAGCAAGTCCAAGATTGAAGATAAAAGGAATGTTATTTTTGTAAAGGCAGTAAAGGAAGATGAAGCAGCTCAGAAGATTCCCACAGAAGAAGAAGCCAACAAGAACAAGATTTGTAAAGAAACAAACACAACCAAGCAACAACATGAGAAGACAAAGAATGAAGGGATGAAACAATCAGCTACTAAAGGCTCATATGCTCCTAAGGATAAAGTGAATAGATTTGGAAGTTGTCAAAGGAGGTTCTTTCCTCCTATGAAAAATAGCACATGTTTTTCTTGTCATAAACCAGGACATAATGCAGCACAATGTAAGAGAAGGCCTATCAACTCCAACCAGCAAAAGATGCAGCAAAAGAGAAGAACCCCTCAAGCAAGCAAATGGAAAGGAAAATCTTCCACCAGGTACACAAATCATTTCCATGGCTACTGTTATGCATGCAATAATTTTGGACATAAACTTGTTCATTGTAAAATGTATTCAAAAAGAGAAACAAAATATTATACATCAGCTCAAATGCACCTTGGTCAAATAAGATGTTATGTATGCCTCAAACTTGGCCACAAAGCAAAGGACTGTAATCTGCCATATACATTAAAGAACTCTAGACAGATGCTGGGATCAAAGCAAATCAAACAAAACTATGAATTTAAAAGAAGTGCAGACATTATGAAGAACCTCAATAAAGTTTGGAAGGAAAAGAGTAAGGGGGAGCCTATTATCTCCATAACATAATGAATCTAGCATAGTCTTAGGGGGAGCTGCTCTATGAAACAAAGCAAATATCTAACCAGTTGTAGATATGAAGCAGCATCCCAGGGGGAGAGCAGTTCATATATTTACCCCATGAAAGTAGTCTAAGAAGAGCTCCTTGGAATGCTAACTGCTATGAGATCAGTAAGAGAAAGGAAGTTTCTCTAACAAAGATCTATGGAAGAAGAAGACCATCTGAAACTCACAATAGCCAGCAAAATTGTTAGAAGGAGAACAGAGGCAGCTAAGGCATTTGACTAGTTAAATCCTGTGTGAACACATGAGTTCTTGATGAATGATCCTATGTAATTGAGCCGAGTCCAATAAGCAGGGTATGGAAACCAGTTAGAGTGATTGTGTGGAAATTCTGTGGTGAAGAACCTTGTAGCATCGGTTTGTGCGAATTTCCTGTTCCACTCAGAAGACTAATGAACCATACTCTTTGTGAATGAGTGTCTGTGTGTGCACTCTGCAGAAGAAACAGAAGAATTGAAGCATAATAGGTTTATTCATGAATTAGGGGTGTAATGCAGTTTATAGATGAATTATTGAGCAATTATTCATTAATTGATGGCATAGGCTTTGATTAAAGACTAAAACCATTGTGAAGTCGGACCCGATGAAATCGAGCTAAGTCCACCTTTGTGGACCAAAAAAGAAGAATGTTTGATAATGTGTTGAAATGATGCCCAGAAAGCGTATTGCTTGTGGGGAGGATATACAAATCCTGTGACGAGAATTCCGAATGAATGAGACCCTATAGCAGAATATTTATAAGAAATGCATAAGAAACCTCTGCATAAGAATAAACGAAACCGTGTTATGTATGGTGGAAATCTGCAAAGGTTATGTATGGTGCAAGGGTTGTGAATGGTGAAGCGGAACCATAGTCAAATGCGCAATGTGAATGGTGGAGTGAAACCTTCGTGAGTGGGTTCGAATCATTATAATATACTGAAAAACGACTATTTAATAAAGAAAACCGGAAACTTGGTGAAACACTGTAGCAAAACCACTTATGGTTTCCGGATTATTTCGCACCACTTTTGGTACGGAGGCAGTATTATCTATAGGGCTAGCGATTCCATAAGATTGTTGACACGTGGAATAGGTGGTATTGGAAGCCACCGTTTAACCTGCGATTTCGCAAGTTAACGTCAATACCGGGACACCGAGCGGAATTTCTCAAGACCGTTGATTTGAAAACGGGACATCCGGCGGTGACTATTCGATGAAGATACGTGAAGTTTAATAAAAGTGCGCGGAAGATAGAGGAGGTACGGTGCATAGGTGGGCCAGTCCGAAAGTCTTATTATAAAGTTTGTTTTTCAAAGCATGGAGTATTAATACAAGGTCAGGCGACGAACTATAAAGCGAGTGGTATATTCAAATCTTCAAAGGTTTGTTATCAAGTCTAGTTGCGATTATTAAAAAGGCATCAAGAAGCCATGGTAACAGTTGAATTGGTATATAAAGCAGTGTATAAAGCAGCAATGATTCTAGAACTGTCATAAAAAATAAAATGCAGTGACATTCTTTCAAATCGGGATGACAAAATAAGTAGCAGGTTAATGATGCCAAGATCAGATTCAGTATATTGATGATTGTTGGTGTGAACAGTGGGAAGATCAATAGTGGAAACTATGGGTTCATGTGCAAGCTAAAATGAAATCTCTGCATGGTTTATCAAGGTAATATCAATTGGTACTAGGCACGAATTGTATATCTATCAAGAGAATATCAAGAGTTATCATGGAGTAGCAATGAGTATGAGGTCCTCAAGATCGAAAGGAACAAGACTATGGAAAGAACCTCAAGGCAAGCACAAAGGATTTGCGGGGTTTGTTTTGGAAGAGTGTATGTGGCAGGTGAAAGTCTTGATCTCTTATATTGAAAGATATTGCCTATCCTCACAATAAGCTGTAAGCTCTGGTGTGATTCATTTATTTACAATAACAACAAGGACCTTTCAGTCTTTAAGTGTATTATCCCTGTCAGCAGTTTAGCACAGATTACCAACAATAGGAAGTACAGGTGAACCACAACAATAGAAGATATATTGGCATCATCACAACGGAATAGATTTTGACTACAGATATCTATTGCAGAAGAAGACATATTCCATCTGCAATCTTCCTCAACAGAAATATATTGGCACACTACATCAGATATAAACCAAAGTATAGTTGAAGCAACCCTGATATGTCACTCGGAGCATTCACAATCTTTAAGTCTTGATCCAATGATGCATCTCTTATTATACAAGTCTAATTATAGATGTCATTACTTTGGAATGATATCGACTTAATGTGTATATACAAGTTAAAATATTCTCAAAAGTGTTCTCTCAACAAATATTGTACACCGGTATAGAGCGACATGGTACAAAGTCGGAAGAAGAATGCCTAAACACATCCTCGAGAGAAAATGAAAAATCGAATCTACCTTTAAGAAATGTGCAACCCTTTGCCATTGATGTCAAAGAGGAGGAAAAGAAATCGAGTAATGGAAGAAAGGGTCTTCTATTTCTAAAGCTAGACGAGGAAAGAAGACTTGGATGAAGCATTGGATTATTGGTGGATGTGTTGCCATCAATGCCAAAGGGAAGCATTGGAAATGTTGTCATTGATGGCAAAGGAGATGGCAAAGGAAGGGCTGCACGGCGACAACAAGGCAAAAAGGAGATGGCAAAGGAGGAACACACGAGAAGGCGGCAAAAGAAAAAGAGAGCGACGCCATGACAAGATGTAGAGAGGTTCAAGCGAGCGAGGGCGGGGTAAACCACTGGTGTCGAGCGACGAAAAGGAGAATTAAGGAGTAGCATCAGTCTAGGAGCAGATGAAACAAAGAGAGCATAAGACAAGTAGAGCATAGAAGAAACAAAGGCATCAGGAGTCAGATGAGGTGCTGCAAAGTAGTGAGGACAGTAGAAGACGGCCATTTAATAGCTGAGGAATGAGACAGAGTGATGAGGAACAATTATTCAAGTGGGGAGATTGTGTAGACAGTCTAGTAGAAGATAATTTGTGTTTTTTCACAATTATTCAAGTGGGAAGTCTGTGAAGCACTGTTGGGGAGAATACATCAATTCATTCTGCAGAATGTAGCAAAGTTCGAAGTTGAGGAAAAGAACTATTGAATTGAAGGCATAGAAGATCAAAGCCTCATAGGATTTGCTACAAGTATAACAGGTGGAGTGGATTCTATAGATGCAACAAAGGAAGGAGCACAAAGAAACTAAGACAACAGATATAGCAGAAAAGAAGAGACAAAGAAGTAACATAGGCAGCAAAGGAGGCAGCACTCAGGCAAAGAAGGTAGCGCTGAAGCAGAGGAAGGAAAAAGAAGCACAGTGAAAGCAATAGAGGCAGCAAGAATGTCAAAATGTAACAGTCATAGAAGCACAATGAAGAACCGTTATTGGAAGATAGAGACAGAGGCAGAGCGACAGAAGCAGAGACAGAGGCAGAGACAGAGGCAGAGAGCAGTTATAAAATTCTGGGAATCGCACTCTCCAACCGGCGGAGCACATATAACATATACAAACATTATTCCGAGAATCACTTCACTCCAGCGCCAAAATATATATATAAACATATATATTAGTTATATACAAGCGGAGCTCTTTATATCTATATAACCAAAGGTTCTATCAAAACTAAATGGCTTATAGGGTGGGACCTCTCACCCAATCGCAATTGGAGAAAAGGTTCAATCGCAAGTCTTTTGTAATATGCTCCGATCAAGTGGCAGACCCGATGGAGTTATACAATGGAGTTAATCGGTTCAAATCGCGTCCGGGATCTTAATCGCAATCAGAACTTTCCGATTGATCGCAAGTCTTTTGTAAAATGCTGCGACTGAAGTGGCGGACCCGATCCTATTATATGCGGGAGTTAATATGTGCAAATCGCATCAGGTATTCGATCACATGAGTGACTTTTCTGTCTTGGGTGCATTTGATTAAAGTTTGGCGATACGGAACACAGGGTAGATTACATAAATCATGGTTAATATATATTTGAGTTCCGGGTCTAATCGCATCGGCCTTGGTTCGGTCGGAGAATATAATTGCACCGATTGCGGTGGAGGACTCCGGACCGATGGAGGTATAAATTCTAATTCAAGCAGTTAAGTCCTTTCCCAATCGCATCGGAAAAATACAATGAACGGTGGCCAATCGCAACACATATTAAGTGACTTGCTATTGCGATTGAAGCCGCGTTCGATGGACTTATAAACGTTGATTAATAAAAATTCGAGTCCCAATCGCATCGGCAAAGAACAGTGAACAGTAATCAATGAATCGGAAAGCGTGATATGTGGGCCCGGGGCGGAGTCATATATAATGAATTTGGTTTAATAAAGGTTTAATTGTATTGGCAGTCAATCCTTATGGACGTCGGGTTATTTGCAAATAAATTGCATATATTATATATGTTGAATAACGTTTGAATATGATCCAGAGACATAACACATATGATATATAATGGTTATTGAGTTATATATATAACACGGTTGCGATAAGCCGCGTGGTCTCTAGACCCACGGACCTCATCTTTACGGGAAGGCGATTATTAACGCTATACAGTTGTGATATATGTATGTTCCGGCCTGCGGAACTTCCACATCAACAAGACACTCGTGGCATGAAAAGGGTTGGAATTGCCCTGATTTAAAAGGTCAGCAATTGCATTTCATTTATTTAAAAGGCAGAGTTACACGTATGCAGCTGTTACACCCCCACAGAGGACAGAAAAGCAAATAGAGCCAAGAGGAGATAAAACACAGTCACAAAAAGGACAAAGACATCCAAAGAAAAGACAAATGTGCAGCAAGCCAAGAGACAAAACGAGTGAGCTGGAGTTCTCATTTAAATTTGAATTTAAATGTTTTATTTAAATTTATATTGTTGTGATGCATTGGAAAGTCTCCGGAAGAGAGAAAATATCCCACTGTAATATTAAAATAAGCACCTATAGTTACATTTTTCTGAGTGAGCTGAAAAGAGATGAGAAGGCAGAAGGCAAAGAGACATGGCTGTCCATTTCGAATTCCCAGTGGAATACAAACAACCATGAAGCTATTTCTGTATAAAACAGGGTAATATCCAAGGGGAGAGAGTTGACGAAAAAGGAGTGAGAGAAGAAGAGAGTATGCAGCAGAATTAAGAGAGTTGAAGAGAATAAGCAAGCTGCAAGAAGAATATGAATAAGGAGGAGCTGAGCAAAGAAGAAGAAGGGGCTGAGCAGAGATGATGCAAGTCTGATATAAGATTTGATGAACAGCAGAGAAGAAGGTACAGAACAGAGCTGATATCCAAGGTAAATCAGCAAGTGTTTTTCTTTTGAAAGAGTAAGGAAGTTGGAGCTTCCCTATCAAGTAGTAGCTTGATAGATGTCAGTTGTAGCTGACTGAGGTAGGAGCCTCCTGTAGGTTGGTGCCTGCAGAAAATAGATGGGAGTTGGTGCTTCCACATCAAGTTTTAGCTTGATAAAATGTCAGTTGTAGCTGACTGAGGTTGGAGCCTCCTGTAGGTTGGTGCCTGCAGAAAATTGATGGGAGTTGGAGCTTCCTTGCAAGTTGTAGCTTGAAGAATTGAGGATAGAGCCTCCTGTAGGTTGGTGCCTGCAGAAAACAGTGGTGAGAGGGAGTTGGAGCTTGCCTTTGCATCACAACAATAATAAGATGTGGTTTTCTCCATTTATGGGTTTCCACTTATATCTGGTGTCTCTGTGCATGATGTTTATGTGTTGATGTGATTTATCTCATCTGCTTAATACTTGCTGCTCTCATATTCAATCTGCTATTACATTAACAAATCTGTTTGATAGTAATACTTGTTGCTCACGTATTAATTTGACCATGAAATGAAGGTGTAAATAAGATTTAAAAGAAAAGTTTTAAAATTCCATGTATGTGTTAAACTGATTCACCCCCCCCTCTCAGTTTAACTAAGGGTTCAACAATTGGTATCAGAGTCAGTTCCTTTGGTGTAAGCTTAGTAGCTTGAAGGAGATCTGGTTGAGTCATGGACTATCAAAATGTACCTGTGCTAAATACAACTAACTTTCCTGAATGGAGAGATAAGGTTAAGACAGGATTTATGGCTGATGATCCAGAGGTATGGAAGCTTGTTTGTGATGGTTACTACACAGACTCACCCACAGTGAAAGAAAAACAGAGGAATGCTAAGGAAAAATGTGTGATATATGACAATCTTCATAACAAGGACCTTGAGTTGATAATGGATTTAACCTCTGCAAAAGAAATCTGGGATAGACTGCACTTCATACATGGAGTAGACACTAAGGACTGCACTGACAAGAAGGATAAGAGAATTAAGAAAAAAAGAAATTCATGTCAAAAAGAAGATTCTCAATCAAATGAAGTACCTGCTAGTGTGAATGGTAGTAAGAACCATGAAGAAATTGCAGCTGAAGAAAGGGCCAAACTTGACACTGCTTTGACTGAAATAGAAAGATTGAAGAATGAAAACAAAGACCTTAAGACAGTGATGCAAATATGTGATGAGAGAGAATTTGAAGATAAGAAAGAAATTGTTGGACTGAAGACACACCTTGAAGAAGCAAGGAAGATATAAGACACTCTGCTGCAACAAATGAGAAAGAAAAGTCAGGAATGTGAAAGATTGGAAGAAGAAGTGATGAGCCTAAGAAAGAACTTAGAAAAATCCCAAAGAGAACTACTAATGAATACACCTCTAATGAAAAGCTCTAGACAGTTGGACCAAATTCTCAATGCTCAAAGACCACCTCACATAAAGGCTGGGATAGGATATGAAGGGGAAACCGGCAAGTCCAAGATTGAAGATAAAAGGAATGTCATTTTTGTAAAGGAAACAAAGGAAGATGAAGCAGCTCAGAAGATTCCCACTGAAGAAGAAGCCAGCAAGAACAAGATTTGTAAAGAAACAAACATAACCAAGCAACAACATGAGAAGACAAAGAATGAAGGGATGAAACAATCAGCTACTAAAGGCTCATATGCTCCTAAGGATGAAGTGAATAAATTTGGAAGTTGTCAAAGGAGGTTCTTTCCTCCTATGAAAAATAGCACATGTTTCTCTTGTCATAAACCAGGACATAATGTAGCACAATGTAAGAGAAGGCCTATCAACTCCAACCAGCAAAAGATGCAGCAAAAGAGAAGAACCCCTCAAGTAAGCAAATGGAAAGGACAATCTTCAACCAGGTACACAAATCATTTCCATGGCTATTGTTATACATGCAATAATTTTGGACATAAATCTGTTGAATGTAAAATTTATTCAAGAAGGGGAACAAAGCATTATACATCAGCTCAAATGCACATTAGTCAAATAAGATGTTATGTATGCCTCAAACTTGGTCACAAAGCAAAAGATTGTAATCTGCCATATACATTAAAGAACTCTAGATATATGATGGAATCAAAACAGATCAAGCAAAACTATGAATCGGAAAGGAGTGCAGACATTATGAAGAAACCCAATAAAGTATGGAAAGAAAAGAGAAAAGGGGAGCCTATCATCTCAATAACATAATGAATCTAGCATAGTCTCATGGGGAGCTGCTCTACGAAACAAAGCAAATATCTAACCAGTTATAGATATGAAGCAGCATCCCAGGGGGAGAGCAGTTCATATATTTACCCCATGAAAGTAGTCTAAGAAGAGCTCCTTGGAATGATAACAGCTATGAGATCAGTAAGAGAAAGGAAGTTTCTCTAACAGAGATCTATGGAAGAAGAAGACCATCTGAAACTCACAATAGCCAGCAAAATTGTTAGAAGGAGAACAGGGGAAGCAAAGGCATTTGACTAGTTAAATCTTGTGTGAACACATGAGTTCTTGATGAATGATCCTATGTAATTGAGCCGAGTCCAATAAGAAAGGTATGGAAACTAGAGTGATTGTGTGGCAATTCTGTGGTGAAGAACTTTGTAGCATCGGTTTGTGAAAATTTCCTATTCCACTCAGAAGACTAATGAACCATACTCTCTGTGAATGAGTATCTGTGTATGTGCTCTGTAGAAGAAACAGAAGAATTGAAGCAGAATTGGTTTATTCATGAATTAGGGGTGTAATGCAGTTTGTAGATGAATTATTGAGCAATTATTCATTAATTGAGTGGCATAGGCTTTGATTGAAGACTAAAACCCTATGAAGTTGGACCCAGTAAATCAAGCTAAGAATCTGCCTATATATTCAGAAAGAAGAATGTTTGATAATGTGTTGAAATGATGCCCAAACTGTATGTACTTGTGGGGAGGATATACAAATCCTGTGACGAGAATTCCATATGAATGAGACCCCGTAGCAGAATATTTATAAGAAATGCATAAGAAACCTCAGCATAAGAATAAACGAAACCGTGTTATGTATGATGGAAAACTGCAAAGGTTATGTATGGTGCAAGGGTTGTGAATGGTGAAGCGGAACCATAATCTAATGCACAATGTGAATGGTGGAGCGAAACCTTCGTGAGCGGGTTCGAATCATTATAATATACTGAAAAACGACTATTTAATAAAGAAGACCGGAACCTTGGTGAAACACTGTAGCAAAACCACTTATGGTTTCCGGATTATTTCGCACCACTTTTGGTATGGAGGCGGTATTATCTAGAGGGCTAGCGATTCCATAAGATTGTTGACACGTGGCATAGGTGGTATTGGAAGCCACCGTTTAACCTGCGATTTCGCAAGTTAACGTCAGTACCGGGACACCGAGCGGAATTTCTTAGGACTGTTGATTTGAAAAGGGGACATCCGGCAGTGACTATTCGATGAAGATACACGAAGTTTAATAAAATTGCGCGGAAGATAGAGGAGGTACGGTGCATAGGTGGGCCAGTCCGAAAGTCTTATTATAAAGTTTGTTTTTCAAAGCTTGGAGTATTAATACAAGGTCGGGCGACGAACTATAAAGCGAGCGGTATATTCAAATCTTCAAAGGTTTGTTATGAGGTCTGGTTGCGATTATTAAAAAGGCATCTAGAAACCATGATAACAGTTGAATTGGTATATAAAGTAGTGTATAAAGCAGCAGTGATTCTGGAATTGTCGTAGAAAATAAAATGCAGTGACATTCTTTCAAATCAGGATGACAAAATAAGTAGCAGGTTAATGATGCCAAGATCAGATTCAGTATATTGATGATTGTTGGTGTGAACAGTGGAAAGATCAATAGTGGAAACTATGGGTTCATGTGCAAGCTAAAATGAAATCTCTGCATGGTTTATCAAGGTAATATCAATTGGTACTAGGTACAGGTAGCATATCTATCAATAGAATATCAAGAGTTATCATGGAGCAGCAATATGGTACAGGTCCTCAAGATCAAAGAACTATGGAAAATGAACCTCAAGCACAAAGGATTTGCAGGGTTTGTTTTGGAAGAGTGTGTAAGCAGTGAAAGTCATTAGTCTCTTATACTGAAATATATTGCCTATCCTCACAATAAGCTGTAAGCTCTGGTGTGATTCATTTGTTTACAATAACAACAAGGACCTTTCAGTCTTTAAGTGTATTATCCCTGTCAGCAGTTTAGCACAGATTACAAACAATAGGCAGTACAGGTGAACCACAACAATAGAATATATATTGGCATCATCACAACGGAATAGATTTTGTCTACATATGTCTATTGCAGAAGAAGAAATATTCCATCTACAATCTTCCTCAACATAAATATATTGGCACACTACATCAGATATAGACCAAAGTATAGTTGAAGCAAGCCTGATATGTCACTCGGAGCATTCACAATCTTTAAGTCTTGATCCAATGATGCATCTCTTATTATACAAGTCTAATTATAGCTGTCATTACTTTGGAACGATATCGACTTAATGTGTATATACAAGTTAAAATATTCTCAAAAGTGTTCTCTCAACAAATATTGTACACTAGTATAAAGCAGCATGGTACAAAGTCAAAAGAAGAATGCCTAAACACATCTCAGAGAGAGAAAATGAAAAGATAGAATCTACACTAAGAAATGTGCAACCCTTTGCCATTGATGTCAAAGGGGGAGGAAAAGCAGGTAATAGAAGAAAGGGTCTTCTAAAAGAAGCTAGACAGAGGAAGACTTGGAGGAAGCATTGGATTATTGGTGGATGTGTTGCCATCAATGCCAAAGGGGGAGACTATTGGAAATGTTGTCATTGATGGCAAAGGAGATGGAAAAGGAAGAACACCTGAGGCAGCAACAAGGCAAAGGAGATGGCAAAGGAAGAACACCTGAGGCAGCAACAAGACAAAGAGAGCAGCATAGCAGCAAGATGTAGAGAGGGTCAAGCAGCAGAGACAGGGTCATTTAAAGAAGTAGAGGCAGCAAAAGGAGAATTAAGGAGTAGCATCAGTCTAGGAGCAGATGAAACAAAGAGAGCATAAGACAAGTAGAGCATAGAAGAAACAAAGGCATCAGGAGTCAGATGAGGTGCTGCAAAGTAGTGAGGACAGTAGAAGACGGCCATTTAATAGCTGAGGAATGAGACAGAGTGATGAGGAACAATTATTCAAGTGGGGAGATTGTGTAGACAGTCTAGTAGAAGATAATTTGTGTTTTTTCACAATTATTCAAGTGGGAAGTCTGTGAAGCACTGTTGGGGAGAATACATCAATTCATTCTGCAGAATGTAGCAAAGTTCGAAGTTGAGGAAAAGAACTATTGAATTGAAGGCATAGAAGATCAAAGCCTCATAGGATTTGCTACAAGTATAACAGGTGGAGTGGATTCTATAGATGCAACAAAGGAAGGAGCACAAAGAAACTAAGACAACAGATATAGCAGAAAAGAAGAGACAAAGAAGTAACATAGGCAGCAAAGGAGGCAGCACTCAGGCAAAGAAGGTAGCGCTGAAGCAGAGGAAGGAAAAAGAAGCACAGTGAAAGCAATAGAGGCAGCAAGAATGTCAAAATGTAACAGTCATAGAAGCACAATGAAGAACCGTTATTGGAAGATAGAGACAGAGGCAGAGCGACAGAAGCAGAGACAGAGGCAGAGACAGAGGCAGAGAGCAGTTATAAAATTCTGGGAATCGCACTCTCCAACCGGCGGAGCACATATAACATATACAAACATTATTCCGAGAATCACTTCACTCCAGCGCCAAAATATATATATAAACATATATATTAGTTATATACAAGCGGAGCTCTTTATATCTATATAACCAAAGGTTCTATCAAAACTAAATGGCTTATAGGGTGGGACCTCTCACCCAATCGCAATTGGAGAAAAGGTTCAATCGCAAGTCTTTTGTAATATGCTCCGATCAAGTGGCAGACCCGATGGAGTTATACAATGGAGTTAATCGGTTCAAATCGCGTCCGGGATCTTAATCGCAATCAGAACTTTCCGATTGATCGCAAGTCTTTTGTAAAATGCTGCGACTGAAGTGGCGGACCCGATCCTATTATATGCGGGAGTTAATATGTGCAAATCGCATCCGTGTTCTGATCCCAATCGGAACTTTTCTATTATGCGCCCCGATTGCATTTGATTAAAGTTCGGACCCGATGGGTCTATAAATCATGGTTAATATATATTTGAGTTCCAGGTCTAATCGCATCGGCACTGGTCAATCGCATCGGAGAATATATGAGTTGCGATTGCGATTGGAAGTCCGGACCCGATGGAGGTATAGATTATAATTCAAACGTGATTGAAGTCCTTTCCCAATCGCATCGGCAAAATACAATGAACAGTGGCCAATCGCAACATATATTAAATGACTTGCTATTGCGATTGAAGCCCGGACCCGATGGACTTATAAATGTTGATTAATAAAAATTCGAGTCCCAATTGCATCGGCAAAGAACAGTGAACAGTAATCAATGCATCGAAAAGCGTGATATGTGGGCTCAGGGCGGAGTCATATATAATGAATTTGGTTTAATAAAGGTTTAATTGTATTGGCAGTCAATCCTTACGGACGTCGGGTTATTTGAAAATAAATTGCATATATTATATATGTTGAATAACGTTTGAATATGATCCGGGGGCATAACACATATGATATATAATGGTTATTGAGTTATATATATAACACGGTTGCGATAAGTCGCATGGTCTCTAGACCCACGGACCTCAGCTTTACGGGAGGGAGATCATTAACGCTATACAGTTGTGATATATGTATGTTCCGGCCTGCGGAACTTCCACATCAACAAGACACTCATGGCATGAAAAGGGTTGGAATTGGCCTGATTTAAAAGGTCAGCAATTGCATTTCATTTATTTAAAAGGCAGAGTTACACGTATGCAGCTGTTACACCCCCACAGAGGACAGAAAAGCAAATAGAGCCGAGAGGAGATAAAACACAGTAAAAAAAAGGACAAATACAGCCAAAGAAAAGAAAAATGTGCAGCAAGACAAGAGACAAAACGAGTGAGCTGGAGTTCTCATTTAAATTTGAATGTAAATGTTTTATTTAAATTTATATTGTTGTGATGCACTGGCAAGTCTCCGGAAGAGAGCAAATATCCCACTGTAATATTAAAATAAGCACCTACAGTTACATTTTTCTGAGTGAGCTGAAAAGAGATGAGAAGGAAGAAGGCAAAGAGACATGGCTGTCCATTTCGAATTCCCAGTGGAATACAAACAGCCATGAAGCTATTTTTGTATAAAACAGGGTAATATCCAAGGGGTGAATGTCGACGAAAAAAAAAAAGGAGTGAGAGAAGAAGAGAGTATGCAGCAGAATTAAAGAGAGTTGAAGAGAATAAGCAAGCTGCAAGAAGAATGTGAATGAGGAGGAGCTGAGCAAAGAAGAAGAAGGGGCTGAGTAGAGATGATGCAAGTCTGATATAAGATTTTATGAACAGCAGAGAAGAAGGTATAGAACAGAGCTGATATCCAAGGTAAATCAGCAAGTGTTTTTCTTTTGAAAGAGTAAGGAAGTTGGAGCTTCTGTATCAAGTTGTAGCTTGATAGATGTCAGTTGTAGCTGACTGAGGTAGGAGCCTCCTGTAGGTTGGTGCCTGCAGAAAATAGATGGGAGTTGGTGCTTCCACATCAAGTTGTAGCTTGATAAAATGTCAGTTGTAGCTGACTGAGGTAGGAGCCTCCTGTAGGTTGGTGCCTGCAGAAAATAGATGGGAGTTGGAGCTTCTTTGCAAGTTGTAGCTTGCAGAATTGAGGTTGGAGCCTCCTGTAGGTTGGTGCCTGCAGAAAATCAGTGGTGAGAGGGAGTTGGAGCTTGCCTTTGCATCACAACAATAATAAGATGTGGTTTTCTCCCTTTATGGGTTTCCACATATATCTGGTGTCTATGTGCATAATGTCTATGTGTTGATATGATATATCTATTCTGCTAATACTTGCTGCTAACATATTAAGACTGCTGGTACATTATCTAATCTGCTTATTAATTGCTGCTCATAAATAAATATTTCTCACACATTATGTTGATCATGAAATGAAGGTGTTAATAAAGTAAAATAACTTTTAAAGGAAAAGTTTTAAAAGTCCATGAATGTGTTAAACTGATTCACCCCCCCCCCTCTCAGTTTAACTAAGAGTTCAACAATTGGAGCCTAGTGTTGGTGTTCCTAGCACGCCCCTCTTGTAAAAGGTAAATTAATGACTTTTTAACCCTCTTATGTGTTAATTTCTTTATAGTGTAACTTTTTTCTCCCTTTAGTTTCCTTGAAAATACCTAGCATAGAGTGTCACACCCTTTCACATCTTGGCATGCCGTAGCACTTCGCACATCTTAGCATGTTAGACATGCCTTCGCACTATATGGAACATGTTAGCATTATATAGCATGCCTTGGAACTAATGTCCTCATAGCTAGCCTTACATTTTTTCACGACTTGGGAATCCAATCAAGTCCTGGGCTACTGCAGTTCATGTGACATTAACTTTCTTCAACCACAACAACTTGACTAATTGCACCTACTACAAGTAGATTGTGCATTTTTCACCTAAGAACTTCCTATAACTCATCGTAGGCCACTCATGTCCAACCTCAACTTGTCCCACTTAACTAGTTACCAATACAAGGATCACATCTAGCCATGGCCATAAAATAACTAAGCAACATAGCTTACACAGTCAATATTTCACATGTATGTTCAGTTCATATAAATAGTAAAGCATTAACTGAGAGTTTGCAAGAACCATAAGATGCATAAGACACACAAGAAACAAGCCGACACAAGATGTGTTTCCCCAAACTTATACAAAAAAATGTACATGAATATGAAATTATCTAGAATAGTTTAAAACATGAGCATGAAACAAAAGTGTGCCACATCTCATATAAAAAAGTAGCTAAAGGAAAAACAATGTTGTGCCTAGCACAAATACTACCTTTATCTAAAGCCACTATGCCGAGCCTCTTATTGAAATTGTAGGCCTCAATCCTGTAAATCCTATTCTGAACTTCTCCTAACACACTTCCTCCTTGACACACTTGAATTTTCTGACACTCCCTCCAACACACTCTTATTCATTTATTTCCATGCATTTTGACCTAGTTCTCCCTTATGATTCCCAAAGACTCCCTAACAGTCTTAAACATGCAATGAAATTGTCTGACATGTGTTAGCATTCCTTTTCATTCCTTGGCATGCCCTGACCCTCCCTAACTATCATTCCCTCACAACTACCCTTACTTAATTTGCAACTTTGGAACCCAACCAAGTCCTCGCTTGACTACATGAACTTGACCAAGTTACAATTACTACAACTAGACTACATTGTTGAATTGTGTAGCTTGGGAGGTAATCCACAATCCTAGTGAGATGGTTTTGTGTGAGTTTGGTCACAAAAGGATTTGTGGCCAAAGAACCCAAGAAAAGGGATTTTGGACCCAAGATGGGGTTTAAATGTAAAATAAAATTAACAATGAAAATTAATATTTCCTAAGGTCTAAGTGGGTAAAACTCGTAAGTTCTAGAGGGTTCCTAAGAGGTCTGGGAAAAACATTATAAGGAGGAATTAGGATGAAGGAAAGAACATAAAGTGTCAAGGATCTCATTTGATCAAGGGGGCCAAGAGAGATGTACTCCTAAAGTAGATCAAGTAAGGGGGTCGATTAAGGGTGGCTAAAGGGAGGCCATGATTATCCACCGAAAGTAAGATCATCATGTGAAAGTTCATAAGAATGTTACATACCTTAATGGGTTTGAGTTAAGCAGTAGGATGGAATACATATTTTTGGTTCTCTTGTGGAAGATCAAGCTTAAGAGAGGTTGCTCATGAGAATTTTGGTATGTGATTTCATTGGTGTCTCTGTGTGAAGGCCACATCAAATTATGAAATAGCAAAGAGGGTTGATACCAGCTTGTCTTGTGGTGGTTAGTAGGTCAAAAGGTCTGTGATAAAGACCAAAATAAATGGAGGTGGATCTACACTAGAATTTAGGGCCAGAACAAAAGTAGAGGCATGCATAATATTGACTGAGGTAACCCTTGTTTGAGGGTCAACATAGAGATCTGAAGTTCATGTCAAGATTCAGTCAAAGAAATGCCCATAATCTATGGATCCATATGAGATAGGTTGAGTCTCTTATGGAGGCAAAAGTTGTTGGTTTTAATATGGGTGGATAGGGTTTGTTCTAAATTAATTAGAACAAAAGTATAATGCCCTAGTTAGGATGGTTTCCTAGCATGTTTATTCCATAAGGTATGCCATTAAGACTATGATAAATTTGCATAGAAGAAGAGGGGTTGTGACCCTTAGAGCGAGGTTTATCTATGCAATATAGACTATAGATATGGAAGATGATTTGAAGAAGTATGTGTGGAGACAACATATCCAAAGGAGGGTGGAACTCAAGCAGAATATTGAGGAGAATAAATGTGCCATACGGAGAATGGATTGACATGAAGAGGAGTTGATTTTGGTGAATTGTCCATAGAGTTTTAGATGGAAATTTGAAGCAACCTATGAAAAATTAGTCAATGGAAATTTATTGGTTGATTTGTGACCCTAGGTGGAATATATGAAGAGCCCTATATGAAGGAAATATTGTGGGACCTATATCAGTAAAATAATTGACTATGGTTTGGAATACTGATGGTAGTCCAAGTACAGTTGGAGGGTTGTTAAGTGATTGTCAAAGAAGATCCCTAAGTATTTTACTTGTGAAGGACAACAAGACTGGTAGAAGGGCAAGTGTATAGGGCATAAGGATGTGTAGGCTTTGAAGGACTAAAATAGTAGTCAAGTGGGCCAGCTAACTAGCCCTAGTTCACTATATTGTAGAGGATTGGTTCAGTGATAATAAGGGCAAATTTCATATCCCTAGACTTCTCATCTTGGAGTCGTAGTATGGCCAAAGTGGGAAGATCAAAGAGTTGCTCACAAACAAAGTTGTGAAAATTTTATCAAAGACGCTATGTGTTGTATACCTTGAAGGAAAAAGGAGGAAGCTAGAGGGTGGTGTTTGTTGAGCCGAGTTCAGTAACCTAAAGGAGTTGAGCTCATTGATAGAGGCGAATTGAGGAGTTGCATAATGGGAGTCAAGAGGACCTACCAGATGTGTTGAGAACACATGGATTGAAAGGGTTGTGTTTTTCCACCACCATCAAGTAGGTCAAGTGTTTTCTTGTTCTGGATATATTAGTTTTCAAAGGACTAACACCAAGCCCTAGTTGTATTCCTTATATCAGTGTGATTGTAAAGGGCCACGATCCCTGGTACGAGAGATGTAACTTGTTGTATTATAGTTTGTAATATAATGAAGAAGCATTTGAAAAAGGTAAAAATTATCATGTGCACTAGTTGATTCCTTGATGTGTGTAGATTTCGTTATGCATTAAAGTAGATGAGTTTTAGCACTTGAGTGTGTTTGCATCAAAGATTCTAAGACCAATACCAGATTCTCCTGTGTCGTGGAAATTCCACATATGAATTGTTAACCAAAGAAATACCTATAACTCATCTTAGGCTACTCATGTTCAATCTCAACTCATCCACTTAAAAATTTACCAAGACAAGTCTCACATCCAACTATGGCAGTAAAACAAATAAGCAACACAGTTTGCATCTTGACATTCCATATAACTTGGCATGTCTTATAATGCCTTGGAATTATGTGGCATGTGTTATAATCCCCTTCATTCCTTGGTATGCTTTGTCACTCCCTAGAACACACTACCACTACCTGACATGCCTTGGCTATCTAGCACGCCTTGGACTTTCCTATCATATAACTGTTATGAAACCAACTCTCCAAAAATAGAAGAAAAGAGATATCAATGCCTTAGAAATCAGCCACTTCGAGGGGGAAACCTCCAATACATTACATAAATGAAAAATTCTTGGATGCTACAAATGACTAAAACCTCCTTCTATATATAAGAGTCCATGGGCCCACAATATAATCCTAGCCGACCTAACAATAACAATGTAAGGGCACAATAATAACAATATTGGGGTTACAAGGGTACAACAGTAACAATAAGGGGGCTACACTAATAACAATAACCAACTAAACTAGTAATATAGGGACCTAACATGCCCCTCTCCTTCAAAAAAGTGTTGTCCTCAACGCTTGAGTAGCTTTGGTGCTTCTGTATAAAATTATCATCCTCCCATGTAGAATATTCAGTGGGTAAGTTCTTCCACTTGATGAGATACTCTGAAATTGATCGATTTTGTAGTTGTCGAGTTCTTGTTTCCGTGATCTCTTCAGGTTCCAATATGAATTTTCCTTCCTCATCAAGTTCTGGAAATATTGTTTGAACTGGAATATTTTCACCTATAACCTTCTTTAAGCATGAAACATGGAAAACTGAATGCACTCGCGAAGAAGCAGGAAGCTCCAATTTGTATGCCATAGTACCAATATTTTGCAACACTTTGTAAGGACCATATTACTTTGGTGATAATTTATTATCCTTCTTAGCTTGCTGAGGGACATTTGTTTGTATGGTTGTAGCCATAAAAATACGCAGTCTCCTACATCAAAACTTGTCTCACTGCAATGTTGATCTGCCTGTTGTTTCATTCGATTTTGTACCAAATTTAGGTTATCCTTGAAGAGTTGGTGAACTTCTTGTTGATGCTCGATGTGATCTTCCACTGCTTAAACCCTAGGATTTTCTCTTAAAAATGATGTGATGGATGGTGGATGATATCCATAAAGTTCCATAAATGGGGTTATTTTTGCTGCAGTATGGAAGGAAGTGTTATACCACCATTCAGCGAGAGGTAACCACTTGACCCATTGTGTTTGTTTATCAGATAAAAAACAAAAAAGATATCCTTCCAAACATTTATTCACTATCTCAGTTTGACCATCGGATTGAGGATGATAAGATGAGCTATGAGCTAATTGAGTACCCAAAAAAGAAAATAACTCCATCCAAAAATTTCCAGTAAAAATTGGATCTTTGTCGCTCACAATAACCTTTGGGTTTCCATGTAGATTTTGAATTATGTCCATAAATATAGTAGCAACTGTACTTGCTTTAATTGGATGAGATAATGCACAAAAGTGTGCATACTTGGTAAGTCTATCAACTACCACCATGATGACACTCTTTCCTTCGGACTTAGGTAAACCTATGATAAAATCCATTTAAATCTCCTCCCAATGTTGACTTGGAAAACCAAACATTCTGCCACAAAATTTTGAATATCAGATTTAAGGCCATCCCAAAAAAATTATTTCTTCACCTTGTGGTAAGTTTTTTAAAATCCCAAGTGTCCTCCTAAAGGAGAAGTGTGCAATTCCAAAATAATGTTTTGTTCTAGTTGGGAATTATTACAAATATATAAGCGATATTTGTACCATAAGGAATCATTTTTCCAAATAAATGTATCAGATGTACTATGATCTTGCTACAAATTTTGAATGAGTGTCCACACTTCTTCTTCCTTCTTCCATTCATCCCTTGCTTCCGTTATCCAATCTGGTTGGATAATAGAAATGGAACAAAGCAATGCTTCCACCTCATCATTCTTTCTTGAGAGTGCATCTGCAAAAACATTTAGCTTCCCTTTTTTGTAGATTATTTCAAAGTCATAACCCAACATGTTTGTGACCCATTTTTGCTGCTCTTCTGAAGATAGTATTTGTTCCAAAAAGTGTTTAAGACTATCATGATCAATTTTTACCTTGAAGTGACTTCCCATTAGGTAAGGTCGCCATTTCTTTAGTGCATGTAGTATTGCTAACATTTCTTTCTCATAAATAGATTTCTGTAAATACTTTACTTTGATTGGACGACTTTCAAAAGCAATGTGTCTTCCTTCTTGCATTAAAATTACACCAATTCCATTTCCTGAGGCATCACATTCCACAATAAAGGTTTTTTTGAAGTCTGGCATAGTTAAGACCGATGCTAGGCACATTGCCTCTTTAAGATGTTCAAAGGCCTTAGTTGCTTTAGGATTCCATGAAAATTCATCTTTCTTCAATAATGTTGTGAGAGGTGCTGCTATTCTCCCATAATTCTTAACAAACTTATGATAATACCCTGTTAACCTAAGAAACCCTCGCAACTGCTTTATGGTTGTGGGGACTTTCTATTCCTTAATGGCATTAATTTTGTTAGGGTCTACCTTAACACCCTTGTGAGATACAATATGACCCAAATATTCCACCTCTTGTACTCCAAAGAAACATTTGGATGTTTTTGCATATAATTGTTTATCCTGAAATAGTTTGAGCACCCTGTCAACATATTGAACATGATCATTCCAAGACATGTTGTAGATTAGTATATCATCAAAAAATACTAGCACAAATTTTCTAAGGAAGGGTTTGAAAATGGAATTCATCAACCCTTGAAATGTAGAGTCTGCATTGGTAAGGCCAAAAGGCATGACCAAAAATTCATAATGACCCTCATGAGTTTGAAATGATGTTTTCGAAATATCTTTAGTCTTCATTCTAATTTGATGACATCCTGAACGAAGATCCAACTTGGTAAAATAAATTTCTCCGTGTAATTCTTCCAATAATTCGCCAATCATAGGAATGGAAAATTTATCTTTAATGGTGAGCTTATTGAGATCCCTATAATCCGGACACATGTTCCATGATCCATCCTTCTTGTGCATCAATACTACTGGAGCAGAGAAAGAACTTTGACTAGGTTGAATTATACCAGCCTCTAACATTTCTGCAATCATACGTTCAATTTCGCTCTTTTGGGCATAAGGATATCTATAAGGCCTGATGTTTGGAGGAACACTTCCTGGAATCAAATGAATAGCATGATCATGATCATGAATAGGTGGGAGTCCTTTGGGAGTTTCAAACACCTTGGAATGATTGTCCAAGAATTTTTGGAGATCTACATAAATAGATGATTTTGATGTTGGAACTTCTAGTGAGCATACTTGTGAAATTACGCCTCATTGTTCTTTCTTTAGAAGCTTTGTCATGAAATTAGAGCTTACTATCTTTCCTGACTTCCCTGCAATACCCCGTAATTCAACTTCCTTTCCTGCTAAAAAAAATTTCAAGAAAAGCTCTTGAAAATTAAAAGCTACTGTCCCCAACGATTGTAACCATTGTACTCCTAGTACAACATCAGCACCTCCCATAGGAATGGAAAGAATTGGACTATTCAAAACATATTCCCCCATGGTTAGCTTGATATTATGGAATTTTCCAAAGCAATTTATAGTTTCTCCATTTGTAACCATCACTTGAAATTCTGGTGCTAGGTATAGGAAACAATTCAATTCCTTGGCTACCTTACAATGAATAAAATTATGGGTACTACTCGAATCAATCAACACGATTACCTTTTTCTTCTTGATAGGTCCTTCTATCTTGAGAGTTTGTGGAATGGTAATTCCTGCCAATGCATTACATGATATGGTCAGACTCATTTCTTCCTCTTCTAGGGTTGATTCCTGGTGTATATCCTCTTCTTTTGAAGACTCTTGTTCATTTTCTTCTTCTTCCTCACAATCTATGTAAAATAATATCTTCTCAATACACTTATGACCTTTAGTGTATTTGCTATCACAACTGTAGCAAAGCCCTTTTGC
Organism: Pinus albicaulis; assembly: GCA_034641835.2. NCBI lineage: Eukaryota > Viridiplantae > Streptophyta > Pinopsida > Pinales > Pinaceae > Pinus > Pinus albicaulis. Next base: position 897,860,755 of record CM076583.1, on the reverse strand, counting down.
TCTTTTTTCTTCCAATTGTTGTGGTGTCAACCTTGTAGGTTGTGGAAGTCTAGGAGTAGCAACACTTCCATCTTTATATATGTGAGTGGTAGGCTTCCTTGTTGCCATAATTTTACATTCAATTTTTCTTGCCAACTTGAGTGCCTTTTCCAATGAATCAGGTTCCCAAACGCGAAATTCATGTTGGATGCTATCCTTTAAAGTCCTATGAAGACATCAATCCTATGTTCCTCTAGAATATTAGTTATCCTTATATTCAATTTTTGGAAGTCCTCAATGTGCTCTGCCACTAAATCCTTTTGTTTGAGATTTATCAATTGGATAAAGAAGGTGTTGCTTTTTGTATCCTCATAATGTGCTATCATTTCCTCCGTAAAAATGGACCAAGTGGCAATTTTTTTACGCAAGAAAAGCTATCGATACCATAAAAATGTATTTTTTTCTAAATTTAAAGTTGCAATGCATACCCTTTGTGTGTTTTGCACATTATTGAGATCAAAATATTGCTCGATCTGTAGTATCCATGTTACGGGATCCTTTCCATCAAACTTCCTCATATCCATATTTGGAATATGGTGGTTCTTCCATCCAACATTAGAGTTTATGAAATCACAATTAACATTTATTTTGTTCTCATCATGAGTTTCCTCTACTATCTTTTTGCCATTAGGAAACATTTCTTGTATCAACTTTGCCAAACCTTCGATGTTTACTTTTAGATCATTCTTCATGTTTTCCATTTTTTCATTGATCTTAGCTTCCATGTCATCCATATTAGCTTCCATGCCAACCTCCATGCTCTCCATCTTAGCTTCCACGCCTTTCTTCAAACCATCCATCTTATTTTCCACGCCTTTCTTCAAAACTTCCATTTCATTTTTTGTTGCTCTTTGCAATAGGTGCACTTGCTCTTGTAATTTTGACATCTCATGTTGCATTTCTTCATCTTCATGATTCATAGTAGAGAATTATAAAGGCTTAATGGGTGTTGAATTATTTTTAGGGGGGATTTTAGAACCCAGTACTGATATCTATTCTTCAATATGCCCTTGGAATAAATTCAAACTAATTTTTTTCAAACGAGACTTATGTAATTCGAAAAAAATACACACCTTTTTCTTGCTTTTGAGGAGCTCAATATTGAAACTAAATTATCTCTGTGATTTTGGATCTTCAATATCTGAAATTTGGCCCTGAGCTAGCCCTCTAAAGCCTCTTTAGAATGCCACAGGTTTGACCTAATTTGGGCTCTTCAAGGAAAAGTTATGTCCAATCTCCCACAATGACCTAATTATGGACTGGTTCAGTAGAGTGAACTTGTATGACTTGCCACGTGTCCCTCTTTCCTCCTTCAGCTCTAAAATTTATAGAAAGGAAACTACAGTCTGTGTACTTACGACCAATTTTGACAGAATCTCAATCCGATGCTCAGAGAGAGAGTTATGACGGTTTTCCCATGGTCACCTCTTTGAGATGAAATTCAAGAGCCAGAAACAATCCTAACTTCCACAGATCATATCTCAAAAAAAATTTCAAACCAAGATCTGAAATTTTCGCAGGAGTTTCTTTGAGATTTCGGCTTCTCTCTATGAAAATTTTAGCTCCTGAAACCCCGTATAAAAAACATTATAGTGAAAATTCCGCGATGAACTGTTAAGGTTAAATTTAGGAGCCTGAAAAAATCCCTAACTTCCACAGATCATCTCTTTGAAAATATTGCGAACCAAGCTCTGAAATTTTCCGACGACTTTCCTTTGGATTTTGGCTTCATACTCTAAATATTTCAGATTCTGAACCTTTGTAGAAAACAAGTTGTAGCGAAAATTCCACGATGACCTGTTTGTAGCAGTGAAACCCTAGAATATAAACCTCTGATACCAAATGTTATGAAACCAACTCCAAAAATAGAAGAAAAGAGATATCAACGCCTTAGAAATCAGCCACTTCAAGGGGGAAACCTCCAATACATTACATAAATGAACAATTCTTGGATGCTAAAAATGACCAAAACCTCCTTCTATATATAGGAGTCCATGGGCCCACAATATAATCCTAGCCGACCTAACAATAACAATGTAAGGGCACAATAATAACAATATTGGGGTTACAGGGTACAACATTAACAATAAGGGGGCTACACTAATAATAATAAGGGACTAAACTAGTAATATAGGGACCTAAAAATAACCTTGTCACTCTCTCCTTAGTACACCTGAAACTTAGTTACACTCCTTATCATACACTCTTATTCGTTCATTTCAATGCATTTTGAACTAGGTATCCCTTGTGTTTCCATGGCACTGCCTAACAATACTTGGCACACATTGACACACTGTGGAACTTGGCACATCTTGGCATGTCGCTCTGGAACTCTATCATTCCTTGGAACTACCTAGCATACCTTGTCATTCCCTCCTTAGCACACGTAGAACTTACTGAAACTCCCTGTCACACACTCCTATTCATTTATTTCCATGCATTTGAGACTAGTGGTCCCTTTTTTTTCCATGGCACTCCAAAGCACTCCCTGGCATGCATTGGCACACCCCGACACCTGGAACATCTTGGCATGTTTCCTAAGCCTCTAGTATGCCTTAACACTACCTAGTATACCTTGTCACTCCCTCCTTAGCACACCTGAAACTCATTGACACTTCCTATCACAAACTCTTATTCATTCATTTCCATGCATTAATTTTACCTACTTCTCCATTATGTTTCCGTGGAACTCCATAACACTTCCTAACACATGTTGGCACACCCTGTCACATGGAACATCTTGGCCACATGCTTCCATAACACTCTACAATTCCTTAACACTACCTAACACACCATGTCACTCCCTCCTTAGCACACTTGGAACTCTATAACACTCCATGTCACACACTCTTATTCATTCATTTCCATGCATTTTTACCTAGTGCTCCCTTGATTTTTCCTAACACTCACTAATAGTCCTTAGCACACATTGGCACACCTTGGCACTTGGTACATCTTGGTATGATTCCCTAGCACTCTAGAATTCCTTGTCACTTCCTAGCATACCTTGTCACTCCCTCCTTGGCACATTGGAACTCGATAACACTGCCTATCACAAACTCTTGTTCATTCATTTCCATGCAATTGAAACTAGTGCTCCCTTATGTTTCCCTGGCACTCCCTAGCATGCATTGGTGCCACACCCTAGCATCTTGCACATATTGGAATCGTGCCTTAGAAATTGACATGTCTTGGCATGCCTAACACGTTTGGGAACTATCTAGCATGTGTAATAACTTCTTGGATTTCCCTAACATAGCTTGGAACACCCCATTTGTCATGCCATTATAGATAACCTTACTCTTTTTGCAACTTGGGAGCCCAACCAAGTCTTTGAAAAAATAGTGTTGTGCCTAACACAAAGTCTCCCTTGTATGAAACTTCTTTGTCCAGCCCCTTATCACAATAGTAGGCTTGCCTCCTGCAAGTCCTATTCTAAAATTATCCTAACACACTTATTCAGTCATTTCCATGCATTTTTACCTATTTCTCCCTTGTGTTTCCATGGTACTCCCTAACACTTCCTAGCACATGTTGGCACATATTGGATGCATGTTCCCCTATAACTCTAGCATGACTTAGTGTTTCCTAGCATACCATGTCACTCCCTCCTTAGCACACCTGGAACTCATTGACATTCCCTATCACACATTTTTATTTATTCATTTCCATGAATTTTTACCTACTGCTCCCTTGTGTTTCCCTGGCTCTCCCTAACACTTCTTAGCATGAATTGGCACACCTTGGAACTTGGCACATCTTGGGATTCTTCCCTAGCACTCTTATCATGCCTTAGCACTTCCTAGCATACATTTTCACTTCCTCCTCAGCACACCTGGAACTCGCTAACACTTCATTTCCATGAATTTTAAACTAGTTCTCCCATGTGTTTCCATGGCACTTGGCCCTCGTACTCCCTAGCATGCGTTCGTGCCACACCTTGACACCTAACCCATCTTGGAATCCCTTAGCACTTGATTTTCTTGGCATGCATATTATGCCTTTGAATTGTATAGCATGTATTAGTACTTCCTGGCATTCCATGGCACACTTTGGTACTCTGTAGGTTCCATGCCCTCATAGATAGTCTTACTTGTTTTGCGACTTGGGAACCCAACCAAGTCATTGACAAACCAATGTTGTGCACAACCCAAAGTCTCCCTTTTTCTAGAAATTATTTATCCATCCCCTTATTGTAACTGTTAGACTCCAGTATTTCACAGTATCACAAGGTGACTAATTATTTCTCAGATCTCCCATTTTGAAAATAATATTCCATGGGTGTCATTTATTTCCAGAAAAATCGAAGGGAAATCCTGATTGTCAAGAGCTTCAAAGAAAACAATCTTCCTTTTCAAAGAGTAAAGTGTTGTTGGTAAGATGTGATGGTGAGAAAAATTCATTTCTTCCCTCATTTCATTTCATTTACCCTTTTTTCCCTTCATTTTTCCATTTTATAAATTCTCGTGCTTCATTTCTTTCAAAACACATAGTTTAACACTTTGAATCCCATTTAAACCCGAAAACCCACATACATAATCTTTCAGGACTTATTACTTTATAAGCCCACTTATATTAAAGTCCAAAATTTTAGCGTTATAGCTTTGCCCACCCATCGATCAACCATATTATATTACATTATACCATTATCTATTACAAATTTCCACCTAAAAACTTTTGTAGGTCCTTGACCTCTATCGCATCGGAATTTCACAATTATTCATTGCTAATCCATTTCCATCTCACAAATTCCCTGAGGCGATATCAAGTGGGACCCCTTTCCCCACTGCCCATCCCACATCGCAATCAGAAAATTTTATGTTTATATCTAAGTTGTCACAGGTTAAACATTGGATGTTGCGATGCGACGTCAGTAAGGCCCGCTATCACCATCACCTCCGCCCACCGCAAGTCACACTTTGCAGATCTTAACACTTACCTCTTGTTGTTCATATGTAAAAACTTGCGATCTGCGATGTTGCGGGTGGGCTTGCCTCCTAGCCACATCACCCTTTTCCCCCACCACACTTTGCACTGCGAGAATATTAGGACTTACCTCCCACTGTTCATATGTAAAAACTTGCGATCTGTGATGTTGCGAGCCAGCCTGCCTCCTTGCCACATCACTCCCACCTTTAAAATTCCCCACACCTATCCACCATCGCCTCTCCTCAACTCACATCCGAAGGTCCTTATTTCATTTTGCACTCCCTGTAGCCTTCAAAATTTAACCATGGGGGGGTTGGGGGTCTGAAATGGGTGGTATCCCTTACCACCATCCCCATTACGCATCGTGCCTCTGCTAAATTTGCACACCCCCTTCTCTGATACCACTTACTATCTGCACCCCCTCCAAAAACGATTTTTTGCTTTTCGAACAAAACCACCACCGTTGTTCCAAGTTCACAAACCATCATCCCTCCCGCCACGTCACCTCCAATCTTTGCATCGTATCATCGATCCCGTTCCTCATAAGATAAATCTTAAAACATGTGAAGTGCGATGTTAAGGGGTATGTGATGTAGTCCAAAGAAAAATTATAAAGGATTTCACGTACGAGCGTATGGGTTTGTGTGTTGTTTTATGAAGAAAGAGTCAACATAGCAAGAGGACTCAGGTATGACTTGGCAAGGAGAAAAAGGGCAGAGTAATCCGGAATATCACAGTAGTGAGGAGATAGACAAGAAAAGCTCGAGTCAGGAAAAGGCGTTTGTGTAGAACTAATTTTAATATAACAGCAGAAACAGAAGGGGCAAAAAATGCTTCAACAATGCCACCAATCCACGAAAAATGCCAACACCTCATCAATTTAATAATCTAGCAAAGGTGGTCCAAAAGGTAGATCCAAGATGTTACAGACATCCTTGCCTCTTTGACATCATTCGAGCTAGATCATGACCACTCTGATGTTAATAACGAACTGCTAAAGGCCACTGTTACGGCCAAACTTATCTTATCACCACTTGCATGGTTCCACTTGTCCAAATCTCTGCTTGAATGTAATAAATGTAATCACTGTAGTAGATAGATTAATCAACTTAAGTTTTATATAAATACTGCATGCATTAGCAATATGAAAAAAAAGAGGCCCGGAAGGGAAAAAACCATTGTAATAGACTCATCTCGTTGTAAGCACTCTCTTTTGGATGAATGAAAGACTATGATGTTTTCCAGCTTCTTGTGTTATGATCTGTGGTGAATTTCTCCTATTCTTGTGATCTATCATCTCTAGTTTTACATACTGTTTTCTTTCTTTACTGCGGATATAAATTTTTGTGTAGGATTTACCATGGGGTACCCTGCTCAGTCTTGAAACAGTACGTTATGTTTTCGTTTGAGACCGGAATGCAGAATTCAGAGACGGTGTGCTCTACATTCTCGTTGAACCTTAATTTCCTCCTCTTTTCCATTTCACAGGCTATTAAGATCCATTGACATGGCTATCTTTCCTATTTGCACCTGACCTCAGTTATTCATCCATTTGAATTTTTTTACACATGTTTGACTCCATATTCCAATGGCCCTCTTCTGTTGCCTCAAACACATATTTTCAAGAAAACCCCTATGCACTAATAGCTAGCCTAAAATCCCCCCCAATAAACAAAGTTGTATCTAACAGAGAGATCCCTCTCTGAGTCCAGGAAGGTTAGGTCCTAGATTCCAAAGTGGTTTGATGTTGCCCCTCTATAGTTCTTGTTATCACTCCAATAATTCTTAATAGTTGTGAGATTTTTTATTTTGTGTTTAAAGAATATTAGAGGTAACCACAAACCTACTTTTAAGCCTTAGAATATAGCCTTCCTAATGCTGAGAGAGGGCTCTCTCTATATGATTTATCTTTGTTGATTATATTTTATTTTAGTCTAGTTATGTAGGGAAAATTGGTTTTGGGTTTTGCTTTGATTTGATTTTGTTTGTTGGTGAAATCACTTACTTAGATGGATAGCTATAGGTTTGTATCCCATTAGGCAAATGGAGTCAATGTGTCAAGCAGTCAGATCAGGATCAAGTTCTAAAGGGAAAGGATTACAGGGAAAGATAGCTTAGTCACTTTAGATCTTCAAGGCTGATGGTGAAAATGGTTTTGATCGGGATAAAAGAGAAATTAAGGGTTCTTAAATCCGGATTATGAGGAAAAAGGAAGAGGTCAATCAAAACTAGGGAGAAATTTAGGGTTCCCTAATCTAGATATCACTGGAAAACATATAAATGATAATCAGTCAAAACATAGTGATTTTAACATATTCTGAAATAACAATTCCTGATTTATCATTTAGATTTGGAACACATTCAAGTAATGATGGAAAACATAAGAAATTGACAAAATAACAAGTGAAAATGCTTCACTGTAGTATCCCAACACATGAATCTTGTAATATGATGCTTTATTTCCTCAATCCAGTCTGTTGACTTGAAATTGGTACAAAAAACACTTAGGTTCATAATAGTACAACTACAGAAATGTTCATCAATTCATCCACAATCAATACTTCCAAATGAGAAGTATTTATACAAAAAATCATACAAAATATCCTAGAATAAACGTAGGAATTATTCATGGAAAATAAATATCTTCATGCAAGAAGATAGTGATAGCTTCCTAACTGTTGCCAGTTGTCCCTTTTTTATTGAAATAAAATGGTTTGATGTCTTGTTTTTGTCACTTCTTTCTCTCTTTGTTGTTCAATGAATACTGCAGCTGGACAATGAGATGTTTTCATGTTGGCAAATTCATTTTTTCTCTGATTTTGACTTTAACCTTTTAGCTGATACACTTTCATCTGATTCTCTTTATCCTGATACTCTTTCATCTGTAAAATTGTAAATGTTGATGTAAAAACAACAAGCTCTATTTTTACTTTCACTGCTTTGTGCTTATTGCAATTTGATTTTATAGTAGATCAGTTAATTTTTCCCAGAATTCTGCCTCTGGCAGTTTTCTCTTCATCATCCTTTTGAAGTTTTCATCAGCTTTAATACACTTTGAGAATGTTGGTTTGTTCACAAATAAGTGTTTTACTTCATGCTATAAGTAAAACAAATTCTCAAAATTCTTATAGAGCACCTTCCCTGTTGGGATTCCCTGCAAGGTTGAATTGTTCACTTGCTCTTTGGAAAACTCTCTTATATTTTTATCATAATCATCCCGTTTCATTAATCCATCATTAATCACTAGAGGATTGGGAAGGCATTTTTGCCTTAGAACATCAAACTTGATCATGAACCTTGTAATAGAAATCTCCATGTTCTTGCATTTCTCCTCTAACTGTGTCATCAAATTATTTTTGGAGTTTACCTTCCTAACTTCTAGGATGGTCTCTGTTGTACTCTCTGCTGTATAAGATCCTTCCTCTCTGTTTATCTTCACATTTTTTTCTTCTTGGGCTAGAGTTTGCAAAGTTTGACTAGTATCAATTTGCTTCTCATCCTCTACCAATGTGTTCTCTAACCATTCAGATTGGTTTGAGAATTTCTCAATCTTTGGATTCTTTTCATGTACATATGGATTTAATTTGCATTTAACTCTCATTTTACTAATAACACCAAGGGGATCATAATACCAAAGGAAACTAGGACTGAATTTGAACTCCTGCAATTGTAATTCTACTTCTGGACATGATTCTCTATTATTACAGATAAAAGGGACAACCTGGTTCTTCAACTTGAACCTTTTTTTCTTCTTTGCTATTAAGAAATTAACAACATCTGAACTAAGAATCTGCCTTATGTATTCCAGGGCAAATAAACTCATAGGGAGGTATTTGGGCAGTTTATAAGGGATAAGGATTCATCCATAAACTCTTATTTTTGTGTGGTTTTGGTACAAGTACCAATCACCTGTCCTATTATGCTCAGAAAATTGCAAAACCTTCTTGATTTAATTACTAATTATGGGCTTCAGACTGCTGTTTAGAAAATTTAGCAAGGGATGGATGAAGGAATATGTAAACTCTGAATAGGTGAACTCATTGGAATATTTCCTTATCAAGGAAGTCCAAAATATGACTGATTGTGGATTTCCTTCGACATCAAGCTTCGAAAGGCTTATATTAAACATCTCAGACTGAAAAAATAGGAACATGTGAAATAGGAATAAAGAGTATTTGAATACACCTTTAGAAGGCATTTCGACTAATTGCTCATGGATATTGTCAGCAATATATTGGGCAAAGTTAAAATTTTAGCAAGAGGCTGAGGAGGTGTAAAATTAGACAAGAAACCAAGCACTGCAACATCAACATGTTCATCTGTAAAATAGCCAAGAATGAAAGACAACATGGAAATAAAATGTCTTGTCATTTCAAAGAATTTAGAGGAAGAGTATGGAGGATTTAGCTTGGGAATGTATACATAAGAAGGCATGAAGGTATGAAAAATCTGGAACCTCTTGGGGAAGTCCAAATCCAAGCATAACTTAGTGAGGGCTTCAATAAACAAAGGAACTTCATCTAGTCCAGGCTATATCTAAAGAATTTGATTGATAGAATCTGTTGTAATAGTGAACAAGACTTCTTTTTCAGGGTTTACTATGGTTCTTTGATAAGAAGAGTAGCATGATTGACAGAGTCCGATTACTTCGAGGCATTGGTAAGTATGAGGAACAATATATGTTGGCAATTTTGATTCCTAGATAAGCACTTCATCAGCTTGATCTAGGAATTTTTCTTGGCTCCAGTAGTGGAGCTCAAGAAGGTTGAACTATGTCAATGTATCATTAATCTTGAAGTCTACATTAGCCAGGGGAATATTCTCTACATCTACAATAGGGGGTTGTAGAGGATTGATTGCTAGAATGTTTATGGAAGCCATAGCTTTGTTTAATTTATCAATTTCAATACTCTTTTGACCTTTAAAAACAATGATTTAGGCCTATAAGAACACCTCTGGAAATTATGACAGTTTGCAGAAGGATTTGGATATAATAGGGGTTATATATTGTTTGAAAAGAGGATTTAAACTCATTCAATTAACCAAGCTATAATATTTGTAACAAAAGAGAAACTTCAAGACCTTAGAGTTTCTGCAAAAGATATCTAGGGTTTATAGTGCACTTTCTGTGATAAAAACAATCTTAATACATCAATTTTATCCAAAAAGGATGCCTAAGTACTGTAGGAAAGGACTGAAGGTCACAGAAGGCCTTTTTAAGGGCTATAGATGGCTTCAATTAATCAAATTTTGTGTTTAAAAATAGTTCAAGGCTTTAGAATATGTGAGAAGATGCTCAGGGTTTACAGAACAAAGGATTTATGAAGCAACATGATTTTCTTTAGGTACACGGGCTCCTATATGATTTGATTAACTGTAATACTCTTTTAGATCGATGAATAAGTCTATTCTTCTGAAGAATACCTGGGAAAACTGAAGTTTTACTCTACAGGAGGGTTTTTGGGGTTGTAGAAAGCTTTCATAAGCTTTTGCTAGTTTTTATATGCACTCGGATGACTTCTGCAATGTTTGTAGCAGTCAAATTGGTGAATTATGTTTCTTTTAGGCTTAAAAACAGAGTCAGTAGCAGTATTTTTGGTCTGTAATGATTCTTCTACGTGAAAATGGTAACAGAAGAGTGAAATGAATGCATTTGGGCAGTTTATAAATGTTTTTCATTCAACAGTGAATGCATTGATTACGGGGTCAATTCAAATGAATGAGTGGTTTGAGCGCGGGGGAAAGAAAACCACCAAGAAGTTTTCGCAGAGTTAAAAAGTGGTAAGCGGAATTAATTTGATTGGTGTGATCCAATACAATGAAGACACGTAGAGGGGAGATAAAAAGTGCAAGCTGCACTTGTCACAAGCTTTGGGGTAGGCTAACCATTGCGCTGAGAAATGTGTGAGAAGGGTTAGCCACCGTTGGATCTGGGAGATGATGATTGGACGATCGAGATGGTGTGATAAAGCGGTAAGGTTTGATGGCATGGGGCTTGGGATTTCAATGTAGCAGGAGGTTAAATATGTATTTAAACTAAGGTTTAATACATATAAAAGGGTTTTAAAATGATCTGCAGAGGATAATGTATTAACAAATGGGATGTGGGCAGATGTAAGTTTACAAGTGTTAAGGATTATATATAGTGGGACTGAAATTAATAGTTTTAATAGTTTTAACCTATGGGATGGCGAGATTTATATAACACGTGAAGAATTTATAACATAGGTTTAACTACAAATATGGGTTGGGATATATTAAAAATGAATTATATTAATACGGGCTAAAAGGTATATATAGGGAGTTAAAACATTAAGTTAGTGTTAAAAATATGATGTAACTACAGAATTTCAAAATACACTTAGGGTAAAATCTAATGTTGGAAAAATATTTCTTTATTATGGGTCCCCACATATTATTTTATCATTTATACTTAGGATAAAAACTATTTTTTCAGGTTTTTGGGTGTTTTTGAATAAAAGGGGAATTAGTTAAAGGGTTTTACGTTTCTTAAGTAAAATGTGTTTTAAACTTAGGAAAAGGGGATTTTTGCAAAGGAAAATGGATGATAATGGTAAAAAGGGAAAAATGAAGGGGAAAGAAGAAAAATGGAAGGGGTCGGGTATTTTCACAAGGGGATGATTTTTGAAGGAAGTTAGTGACTGAAATGTCCAATTTTCTACTTATCCATGATTGTAAAAACTACTTGTACCTACCCATATGCTACCCTAACATTTTTACTTCATTTTCATGGGTGCATTTGAGCTTGCAAACCCTTGTTCATTTCCCTTTTAAAACAACAAACTAACTAATTCTATCTTGATTTCTTCCAAGGGCGGAGATTAAGCTGTTGAGCTCCTTATTATTCTCTACCTAACTACTGATCTGCCAAGATTAAACTATTTGGCTAGATCTTTATTCTCTATCTAACAACATGAAATTTAAAGAATAAGAGGTTAAGATTAAGTTGTTTAGCCTTCATGGATTGTGGCATTTTAAAAAGCTACACACAATGTTTATTTTGCAGTAAAAAGTAAATAGTAGTGGCATTTGGATTTGTATCACTTTAATGTTTTATTTTTTTATCTCTTTTTTGTTTGGGGTCCATTTTCATATTCTTTTTTATATTTTTTCTTTCAAGTCCTTTGATATTTATTTTAGGACTCTTACCCTCTTTACATTTTTTATTTTTCTGATATGGGAAAACAATTTGTAGAAAGCAAAGTATGTACATATTACAATACTAATCAAAGTCAATTCAAAAATTATGAATCCTATTATTATAGGACCCTAATAGTTATGTCTTCAACCTTCAGAAATTACAGGGAGCTAACATACTGGAAACCATACTGTGGAAGAAATTTATCTTCCTCGGAAAGCAAATCAAAGTTCAGATCTGATTACTGATGGTGGACAGTGACCAGACATAAGAAGGCTGCATTATTCACCTGGCGACTCCATGATTCAAAGAACTGAGCTTTTGAGCATTCATGGTGACTCCACAACATGCTGACCAGAGTTCCTGCTAAACAAGATGACAAGGTTTGTGGCAGAACTTCTATCTCGTGAAGTTTTAAATGCATTCAGGAATCAGTTATTTGAATTTCAACTTAATGAAGATTTTCTAGAGGTTGTCTTTCGCATTTTGAAATCATGCAAATACAGTCCTGAAACTAAGACATATTTTTTGGAGGTATTTGTTGAATGATACGAAACTGGTATTGAACTTTTGAATTCTCAAATTCAGTCATATAATTTCTGAGGCCCTAAGGAATTCTTGGAAAATATTCCTTCCCCTAAGAAAGAAGAAATTGTACTACCTCTTGAATTACATATTGAGGATGACTGTGCTTTAAAGTACCAAACATAAGATGAAGTTTCAAGGTTTCATACTAAAAATACAACTGATCAACTCGTCATTGAAGGCCTAGAAGCAAACATTATGCATCATGCTTTTAGTGATCCTATAAAATATTATATGGAGGATCTTTTTAGCTCCAATTTTCAAACAAATGCTCTCTATAAGGATCAAGTACATCAGCAGTTGTCACTTCATATTATAAATTTGGTTATGAGGACACATAATCAAGTTATACCTCTAATTTTCCTGATAAACAGTCAAGTTGTCCATTTGTTTCTGCTGCTACTTGACTGGCTGCATTGGAATTATTGTATCATTTAGAACAACAAGAAATTTCAGTACGATAGGGTAGGTAGGTGTGAAAATAAGCTTAGTAACCTAAGAATCTTTCGAGTTCTAGTTTCAGATTTATTTCTATTTTTCAATGCAAGTATATTCCATACTTTAGTTTGCAGAGAGTGTTGATTTTGAACTGAACCTTCTCAGCCACAGAGGTTTTTGTAGCATATTAAGTTTAAGGTTTTGGATCAGCCCAATGGATTAGGTCACTAGTCTACGGTGTTCTTGACACCTCCTAAAGGAGCTGCCATCCCCAGTTGGAGCCACTGTTAGACTCCTTTATTTCATAGTATCACAAGGTGATTGATTATTTCTCAGATCTCCCATTTTGAAAATAGTATTCCATGGCTGTCATTTATTTCCAGAAAAAATGAAGGGAAATCATGATTGTCAATAGCTTCAAAGAAAACAACATGCCTTTTCAGAGAGGAAAGTGTTCCTGATAAGGTGTGATGGTGAGAAAACTTCATTTTTTCCCTCATTTCATTTCATTTACCCTCTTTTCCCTTCATTTTTCCATTTTTCTAAAGTCCTGCGCTTCATTTCTTTCAAAACCCATAGTTTGGCACTTTGAATCCCATTTAAACCCAAAAACCCACATACATAATCTTTCGGGACTTATTACTTTATAAACCCACTTATATTAAAGTCCAAAATTTTAGTGCTATAACTCCACCCTCCCATCTGTTGTACATATCCCCTTTCCCTATTTAAAATTCGGCCACCACCTTCTCCAAAATCCATTTCTAGCGTTTTTGAGAGCAAAAACCCCTGGGCCCCGTTTAATTCTATCATCTCCGCCCGAAAATCTGCTTTATAACGTTTAAAATGCATATTTTATATATCGGGCCGAAGCCCCTTAAACCTTAGCCCCTCCCGCTTTGATTTTCATGTGACCTGAGCTACAGGACCACGGGCTGGGAGAAAAGGGGGCTTATCATTTAAGCCCCGGACGCCATCACAACCGTCCAATCAAAGTTCAATCTACGGCGCAGAGATCATCAGGAGTGAGGGCCCTACCTCTGGCCCCGGCGCACAGTAAAACCGGCGGTTTCCCCCCGCACCGCTCTTGTCGGCTGGCGGTATTTACCGCGGGGCCAGTGATCTCACATGAGCAATGCCACGTGTCTTTGGTACGAGCGGGAAACCGCTCTCTCCCCGCTCGTTATTCTTCGGTCGATGTCCGGGCAGCGGGATCCACCCGCACCGTCCGATCTGCCTACCTCCATCCGACGGCAGATGTGTCCCAGAGTTGATCGTTCATCGCTACGTCCCGCCACGTCCCACAGTCTGCCACCGTGTCACTGTTTCATGTCTCCGCCTATCAACTTACCCGCCACGTCATATCCCCCGCTAGTCTCCCATGTACCTATGTGTCCCTCCCCCGTACATCCATATTATGTCCTCGCGCCAATATATATAGATATGCGTGTGTTTTCATATATTTAACTCATAATCTGTCGTCATTTTTCTTCCACGACCATACTGTGTTACGTTTCGCCCATTCACGAAAATATCCATCGTCTTCATTCCACTACCCTGAGTGTCTGCTCCTTCCGTTCGCATTCTTCTCATCTTCCCCACTTCCACCTCCGTCATTCACACCTCCGCATGTGTCCGCTTTTCTAATAATTTTGAGGGTTTTGCAGGTTTTCAAATTAAACGTAAGGGGCATATCAATCTGTCGCCTCCATTTCAGAGGATCAAGAACATACCAGAAGATGATTTCCTGTGGGCGAAATTAAATAAAAGGAGCTGAAGCCGTTGCATGAAATGACTGCTATTAAAGAAATACAGATACAAATTCTCGTAACCCTCCAGAAAAGTTCATCTCACATTTAAGGCTCGGGGCTCCAGTTCAGAATCAAAAGCTAAGCGTACAGTACTGAAGGAAATATTTTCTCAGAGCTCTCATGGTAGCAGATTTGCCTTCAGCCGAAAGCATCCTGATGTGTATATTTTATTGTTTCTGCCCTGTACAGAAGGAGATTTTTATCTCCAGCATTTATTTCTTTAGATAGAATGTTAGGTATATTCATTTATAGCTAGTCATTCATGAAAGAGACGCGAATGTTCCCCGCCTTTCTTATTCAAATTAGATCAATAAGTGTGGATACCTACCTCCCCCTCCAGAAGTTTCTCTTCTCTCTATAAATATCAAAAAAGAAGACATTGTTAGGCTTCCAAATTTCTGTAAGCAAGCTGTGCAGCGAGAAGACTATTGTATCCATCTTGTGACATTTCTGTATGAAGTTTCAGAGCCCGTTGGGTCTCAGTGAGGAGGGGTTATGACTGTATTGAGGATTCTGGTCTTTGGTATATTGCAGTATGTAATTTCTCTCATATGTTAATATATCATCCTTTTTATGCACACTTTCTTCTTGTATCATGTTCTAGAATGCGAGTGGCTCACTAGTTTGCAGTAAGGATTCATCTTAAGTGGTGCCCTTTCTGGAATTAGTCAAGCGCTTTAAATAGGCCTAGAAGTGATATGTTGTTCCATGTTCATGCATTTCATAATTTCTGCTATATTAGTGGCTTAAGGATTCGTAAAATAATGCGCCCTTTTGTCAGTAATATCTTCTCATGTTTCCTTCTTGTATGCACTCCTTGATATCTGTTTTCTGTAATATATTATTTGAATCGGCCCTCTTTACAGTAAAACGGTCTCTTAACTGTCTGATACTACCATGCTGAAGTTTCACCTGATGTCTTTACTCTATTCCTATCTGTGTATCAGCCACTGAAAGAGAATTGGGACCAGTTCAATCTATTTCAATTTCCTTGTTTAGAACAAAAGATAGTAAGTGAGTCCCTTGGACTGACAACCCAAACTATAAAGGACTCCTTGCTATATTAAGATGTCCTAGGCACTGGTCTATGGCAACTCTAGGCTGTCTCTAGGAGGGTGACAAAATCATCCACAACATCTTTCTGGCGCCGTTGCCGGGGAACGAATTCAAGAATATCAGTTTCCCTGGGTTTTCGACATCTTATTTCACTCTCTAATCACGTGAGCACAGAGAGGTGAAGAGTTGCAGATTTCTCACCTTGGCGACTCCACTGGTCCGTGTTTGATAAATCTTATCGGTAGTCCTGGCTCCTCGTAGGCCACATTTGAGGTCAGATACAGCTCAACTGAAAACACCCTACGTGTCTGACCCAGAGAAAATTATTCATAAAAAAGTCTGGAAGGAGAGGAAGTCAGCCCGTGCTGAAAATCCTGAGTGTTCTGTTGAAGATTATCCGCCCTCTTCTTCTCAAGAAGTTAGAACAGAAAATCCCGAGTTTTATTTAGAAACCCCACGTAGGGGAAGTGCTTTAATTGGGGAAGAATCTTATCCTGTTTTTGAGGCTGAAGAAATTAAAGAGGTCACTGAAGTAGCTTCTGTTAACCGAGAACTATTCCCATCCACACCTCAGACCTCGGTGCAATATATTCCCATTGTTATTCACACTCCGCTTCCCCCTACCCCTCTCCCTTCTTTTGTTTCTCAGATTGTTGTGCAACCCCCACCGCCTCCAATGGCCAATGTTCCTGCTTTTCTCCTGAACAAATATGCTCCTCTGGCCTTACCCCAAGTGTTGAATGATATGCCACAGGATTATCTGAAGATCTTGCCAAGGTTCAATGGTGAAAATGATATGGATGCTCAGAAACATCTCGAGACCTTCTGCTCTTTTGCAGAAAATTTGAATGTTGAACACCTGGATGTGGTTTTGAGATTATTTGTGCAGTCTTTAGAAGGTGAAGCTAGAAAATGGTTTAAAACATTGGGTAATCATTCTGTGACAACCTGGGATCAGATGGAAAACGTTTTTCTCAGAAAGTGGGGAGAAAAGAAGGATTATGGAATGTGCCTTACCGAGTTCAATACCATCAAGAAGAAACAGAATGAAGGGGTGTCAGAATTCATCAAAAGATTCAACAAGCTGTATCTAAGCTTGCCTCCGGAAATGAAGCCAAATGAAGCTGCTGCTAAGATAATCTTCATAGCAGCCTTTGATTTTGACTTTGGATTCTCCTTAAGGGAAAGAAAACCTGCCACACTTGATGATGCACAATCAGATGCTCTGGAGCTAGAAGCAAACTTTGCCTCTACAGGAAAGTTAAAAGGGAAAATTGAACCAGATGCCAGGAGGAAAGGCAAAGAAGAGGTTTCTACCTCCAACCCGGACAAAGATTCAGATAAAATGGATGAAATAGGTAAAATGATAAAGAAGCTGGTCAATATGGAACTAGAAGCTAAGAACGCAGCCCCCAAGAACTATTACAATGCTCCAAATAGAGGATATAATCCCCAGTATAAAAGGCCACCTCTCCAAATATTGTCGAGAGAGACAAGGGAGCAGCAAGATCAGGTACCTCATCCCTTGTACCTGGAAGGACCAGTAGATGACTCCGCTGAAGGGGCAGCCTATGGATTAGAAGATTCCAATCTAGCCTTTTCAAACAATGATGATATGGAGTGCCCAGTGCAAGCAGAAGATGAAGAAGCTGAGATTGACCATTACTGCAAGCAATTTGCTGACTTCATGGAAGCCCAATTCAACGTCAGATATGATCTCAGATCCTCAAGGAAGAGGACCAGAACTCAGGAGCAGGAGGATGAAATACCTTAGAAAGAAGCATCTGCTCAGAAGGAGTCAGCAACAAAGAAGAATGTAGAAAAAGGTAAGAATTTTCTAAATACCCCCTTGCAGTCAAATGATCAATTTCCTTCTTCTTCCAAAATAGCCAGCCCTCCTAATGCTGAACCAGTGTCCCAAGAAGTCAAGTCTTTAGTTGAGAATAAGGAGTCAAAAGAGGTAATGATAGAAAAGTCCACATCTGCTTTTAATTTGCAAAGAGAGCTTGAAAAGATTAAGATTCCTGTTCCTCTGACTGAATTGTTAAAACAGCCTGTTTATCACTCTCAGGTCACTTCTTTCATGCCTCTTCCTGAACCACAAGTTGCACCTGATAGTCTAAATCTTCAAGAAGAAAAACCCATGGTAGTCTTTGGCCCACATGTCGAGGAGATAGACCCTTCCACTCCTCCCTTCTATGTGTCCCTAGTCATTCATGACCTGCTGCTACACAATTGTATGTTAGATTCTGGGGCTTCCCATAACCTTATGCCTTTGTCTGTTATGGAGCAATTAGGGCTGCAGATTACAAGGCCTTATAAAGATTTATATTCATTTGATTCGAAAAGGGTTAAATGCTTGGGAATGATTAAAGATTTAGTGGTCAATCTAGCTCAAATCCCAGCAAAAAGTGTGGTCATGGACATTGTGGTCGCAGATATCCCAGCCCTCTTTGGCATGCTGTTGTCAAGGTCCTGGGGTACTAAGATTGGAGGATCAATTAAACTAGACCTGACATATGCCACTGTCCCAGTCTTTGGTGGTCAGGAGAGGAGGCTTTATAGGGAGACTAGATTTGTTAAAATGGTGACCACGGTTGATTGCTCAGATAATTCCCCAGTTTATAATAAGGAGGGGGACTTCTCATGTTTTGTGTTAGAAGAGAGTCAAGACTATGCACATGAATCTCCCTCTGGTCAATTCCAAGCCGAGCAATCCAAGAAAGGCCAGGAATCAGAAGTATGGACTTTGCATTTTGATGGAGCAAATTCCATGGAAGGTAACGGAGCTGGGGTATTGTTAATCTCCCCCACAGGAAAATGGGTGCCGCTGTCTTTCAAATTAGAGTATGAAGCTACAAACAATGTGGCTGAGTATGAAGCTTTGTTATTGGGTCTACAGACAGCTAAAAACATGAGCATCCAATATCTGAAAGTGTTGGGAGACTCTGAGCTAGTAGTGAGACAGATTAGGAATGAATGTCAAACTAAGCACCCTTGGCTCAGAGCATATAGAAATGAAGTATGGGACATGATAGAAAATTTCTTCTTAGCATTTAATATACAGTTCATGCCCCGGGAGCATAACAGAATAGCAGACTCTCTTGCTGTAGTTGCCAGTACGTTCCGACCTCCTCAGAACCCATTGTTAAGATATGAAGTAGAGGTGCGTTACAGACCATCTATCCCAGACAATATAAAGCACTGGCAGGTTTTTGAAGATGACGAACAAATGAAGAGATTCATGGAGACAGTGGGAGAATTCACAGGCATGGAAATTGATGATGATGAGGAGGAAGAAGCTGAAAATATTGCTGAAGGTAAATGGGAAGAGAATATAGTAGGAAACAGAGTATTGCAGTTAAAAGGAAATGTCATCCCTAGAGGACTAGTACCTCTAGAAAGACTATTCAATAAGAATGATGTTCCTATGCAGCCAAATAAAGCAGTAGAAGAAGATCAAATGAGAGATTTAAATCTGGGTACTGCTACTGATCCCAAGATTGTTAAATTATCTAAAATGATTTCAGAAGAATATAAAGAAAAGTATTTGAAGTTATTTCAGTCTTATAAAGATGTTTTTGCTTGGTCCTATGAGGACCTGAAAACTTTTGATGTAAATGTTATACAACACAAAATTCCACTCAGGGAAGATGCAAAGCCATACAAACAGAAGCTCAGACAGATTAATCCTCTGCTTCTTCCCTCAATTGAGAAAGAAATTAAAAAATTGTTGAAGGCCAAAATAATTGTACCCCTGAGGTACTCATAATGGATAGCGAATCTTGTTCCTGTCAGAAAGAAGAACGGAGAAATCAGGCTATGTGTAGACTTCAGAAATTTGAATAGAGCATCTCTCAAAGATAATTACCCACTACCTAAAATGGACCACATCTTGCAGAAAGTGGTGGGAGCATCCAGAATGTCAATGATGGATGGATTTTCTGGTTACAATCAGGTAGCTGTTTTCCCAGACGATCAGAAGAAGACTGCGTTCACCACGCCATGGGGAACCTTTATGTATGCAAGGATGCCATTTGGACTGATCAATGCAGGTGCTACTTTTCAAAGGGCAATGGACATAGCCTTTGTTGGAGAACAGGACAAGTTTCTGGTAGTGTACCTCGATGACATCACGGTGTTCTCAAAGAATGATGATGAGCATATTGTACATCTAAGAAGAACTTTTGAAAAATGCAGAAGGTACGGCCTTTCTCTTAATCCCCAAAAATCTTTGTTTGCTTTAGACGAAGGAAAACTCCTAGGACATATCGTGACTAAAGATGGTGTAAAAATTGATCCTAAGAGAGTTGAAGTAATAAATAGCATTTCTCTGCCAAGAAATAAGAAAGAAGTACAGGTGTTTTTGGGCCGAATAAACTTTTTAAGGAGATTCATTCCTAACTATGCGGAGATAGTTAGGCACATTACCAATATGTTGAAAAAGGACAGTGAAGTTAAGTGGTCCCAGGAGTCTAGGGATGCATTTACAAGAATTAAACAAGCATTTGCCGAAGCTCCCGTGCTAGCAGGACCGGATTATAGCAAGCCATTTATGGTATTTTCATTTGCTTCACCACATACAATTGTTGGAGTGTTATTGCAGAAAAATGAAGAAGGATATGAACAGCCCATAGCATTCTTCAGTCAGGTGTTGTATGATGCTGAACTAAAGTATAATATACTGGAGAAGCAGGCGTATGCCCTGGTAAAGTCCCTTAAAGCTTTCAGAGTTTATATTTTACAATCCCATATTACTGCTTATGTTCCCACAGCAGCTGTAAAAGACATTCTGGTTCAGGGAGACAGTGAGGGCAGGAGGGGAAGATGGATTGCAAAAATCGAGGAGTATGATCTAGACATAAAGCCTACTAAATTGATCAAAGGACAGGGACTTGCCAAGATGTTATCTGAATCTAATCATCAAGCTCTGGGCATTAACTTATCCATGATGGCAAATGAAGAATCAGAAAAAGAAGAGGAGCGACATGGACTAGAAATGGCCACACAAAAGGTGCATGTGAAGTATCTGACTATTCCATGGTATAAGCAAATAGTTGAATACCTGTTGACGCTTAGCTGTCCTCCAGGATGTGATAAGGCAGCATACAGAGCTGTAAAGATGAGATCTCAGAAGTATGTCATTGCCAATGGACAGCTGTATTGGAGAGACCCTTTGGGCATATTACTGCTGTGCCTCACAGAAAATGAAGTGCAGAATATAATGACATAATTCCATGAAGGAATATGTGGAGGACACTACGTACTGAGAGAGCTACCGCCAATAAAATCTTGAAGGCTGGTTTCTATTGCCCAAAAAATTATATTCGAGATACCTTCACTTGGGTCGAGAACATGTGATAAATGTCAAAGGTTTTGCGAAGACGAAGTTAGCATCTTCGCCCTTGATTCCCGTGCATGTAAATGAACCCTTCCGAGAAATGGGGATTAGAATTTATAGGAGAAATACACCCCCCCCATCAAGCGGCCAACATAAGTGGATCTCGATGCCTCAGATTATTTTACTAAATGGGTGGAAGCCATACCTACAAGAAAGAGCTACGGATCTTTGTGATCATGAATTTTTTAGAAGACAATATCATATCTAGGTTTGGTATTCCCTGCCCAAAAATTATAGCGATAATGCTCAAGCTTTTAAAGTCTACGCGATTTGTAAATTTCTCGCTAAAGATACAATATTTTATTAACTCATTCCACATCGTATTATCCCCAAAGGGAACGGTTTAGCAGAATCATCCAATAAAACCCCTCGGTGAGAGCCCTCAAAGAAAACAATAGCTGAAAATCGGAAAAACCGGACTCTACCGGTTTCAAAGTTTGCTACGTGGAGCAAATAGGATAACTAAGCAAAAGAGCAACAGGGCAAGTCTCCATATGAGACTGGTGTATGGGCGGGCCGCGGTGTTTCTGTGCAATTAGCTATCGCCCGTGTAGCACGTTTGCATGCGGGAAAACCAAGAGGAACCGGAGCGAGATGATTAGGAGAATTTATCGGTTGGTAGAATTAGAGGAGACGAGAAACCGGGTAGACCCAGAGGCGATAGAATACCAGGGGAAAAAGATGAAGAAGATTTTTGATCGGCATACGAAGGACATAAATTTCCAAATTGGAGACTGGTCCTCGAGATGGGATGTTCGCAGAGAGCGAAAAAGGGCAAGCATGCTAAATTCGATCCATTATGGTTCAGGGCCGTTTAAAATAGTCAAGGTCGGGAGGTAACAATACTTTCTATTTAGAAAATGCTAGGGGTGAATTGTTGGATGCCCCCGTGAACGGCCAATTCCTTAAGCTAGTTTTTTCAATTGACCCGAGTTTGGAAACACTCCCATCGTATATATTGTACATAAGCCGTTTTGTTTCTAACCTCTATCAGGGAAAAAAGGGGGAAATGTTGATAGTTACCTGGAGAGAAAGCGTGAGAAATTGAGCAATGGGAATGAAAGTTTTGAATGGTGCGTGTGTTCTCGACATGCCCGAGGAGCGGCAGAGCATGCGGGTCCCCAAATGGAGCCGAGTGTTGTGCACATCTCCTTTCCCTATTTAAAATTTGGCCACCACCTTCTTCAAAATCCATTTCTAGTGTTTTAATGAATAAAACCCACTGGGCTCAGTTTAATTGTCTATCCACGCGGTAAAAATCGCGCTCTATAACGTTTAAAATGCATATTTTATTTATCGGGCAGAAGCCCCCTTAAACCTTAGCTCCTCCCGCTTTGACGTTCATGTGACCGGGGCTACGGGACCACGGGCTAAGAGAAAGAGGGCTTATCACTTATATCCGCGGCGCCGCACGGGTCAGTCCGATCCTCGTTCAATCACGGCGCGGGATCGCGCGGAGTGTGGGCCTGCCTTTGGTCCCGGCGCACAGGGTAAAACGCAGGTGGTCTTTCCCCACGCCGCTCTTGTCGGTCAGCGGGCGGTATTTACCGCGTGGGACCAGCCGATCCCCACACAAGAAATGCCACGCGTCCCCTTTGTACGAGCGGGAAACCGCTCTCTCCCCTGCGCGTTAATCTTGGGTCGATGTCCCGGTCGGCGGGGTTCCACGCAGGGCCCGTCGGATCTCTAGATCTCTATCCGACGCGCGGAGATACAATTAGCTCGTCGAGTCCATTCTGTCGTGTCCCGCCACGTCCCACATGATCTGCCATCGTGTCAACATGTTTCATGTCTCCGCCCATCAACGATACCCCGCCACGTCGTCTCTTGCTTGTTTCCTGGCTCGCCTATATGCCTCTCCCCCGTGCGCTCATATTATATCCTCGCGCCGAAAGTATGTATATATATGCGTGTGTTTTATATGTTTGATTCATAATCCACGAAGTATTCTTCCTTCACGACCATATCTGTGTCTTATTGCACCCCGTTCACAGAAACCTCCATTGTCCTGCTCCCGCACTCCCTCGTATGTTCCCGTTTTAGACATCGTGATTGCGTCGTCTCATCCATTCCCACTTCCATCACCCCCCTCCTTCACCCTAGTTGGGTTTTTCTAACATTTTCTGGGTGGTTTTTGCAGGGTTTTCAAATCAAGCATAAGGGGCATATCAATCTGTCTCCTCCATTTCGAGGAGGATCAAGAACATACCGAGAAGATGATCTCCGGGGCGAAATTAAATAAAAAGAGCGATGATGCGGGTACATGAAATGACTCATTATTAAAGAAAACACGAGACGATAGAGTCGACGAACCCTCCGGAGAATTTCGCCCCGCATTTAAGATTTAGGGATTCAAATTACGAGCTCGAAGGGCCAAGAGTACGGATACGAGTTGCGAGGCCAGCCCGAGACCCCCTCACGGCATCGGACTTTTTCTTCACTAAAAGCATCCCGATGTATATATTTTATTATTTTCGTTTTGTACATAAGGAGATTTTTATCTCCCAAAGGGCATTAATTTCAGTATACGAGGTTGTTAGGTATATTCATTTATAACTAGTCATTCATGAAGAAGGCGTGATGTTTCCCTGCCTTTCTTTTTCAACTTTTTAGTAATAAGTGTGGATACCTACCTCTCCCTCCGAAGTTTCTCTTCTCTCTATAAATATCAAAAAAGAAGACATTGTTAAGGTTCCAGTTTACTCAAGCAAAGTCGTGCAGTGAGAAGACTATTGTATCCATCTTGTGACATTTTCGTAGGGAAGTTTGAGCCCGGGTTGGGTCTCGGTGAGGAGGGGGGTATGATCGTATTGAGGATTCACGGACTTTGGTATATTACAAGTATGTAATTTCTCTCATGTGTTAATACATCATCATTTTCATGCAAACTTTCCTCTTGTATCATGTTCTAGAATCCGAGTGGCTCACTAATTAGCGGTAAGGATTCATCTTAAATGGTGCCCTTTACCGGAATTAGTCAAGCGCTTTAAATAGGCCTAGAAGTGATATGCTGTTCCATGTTCACTCCTTCCATAACTTATGCTATATTAATGGCTTAAGGATTCGTAAATTGGTGCGCCCTTTTTGCCAATAATATCTTCTCATGTTTCCTTTGCCCACGCACGCACTCCTTGATATCGATTTTCGTAATATATTACTTGAATCGGCCCTCATTACAATAAAGCGGTCTCTTAGGCTATTCGATACTATCATCTTGAAGTTTTACCGATGTCTTTACTTTATTCTTATCCGTGTATCGATCATCTGAAAAGAGAATTGGGACCAATTCATCCTATTTCAATTTCCTTGTTTAAAACAAGAGATAGTAAGTGAGTCCCTTGGGATCGACAACCCAAACTATAAAGGACTCCTTGCTATATTAAGATGTCTCAGGCACCTGGTCTATGGCAAACTCTAGTCGTCTCTGGGAGGGTGACAAAATCATCCACTGGCAATTGGATAAAGGAGTCGAGGAAGCAAGTGAAGGCTTTGTAGAGCGATAATGGTGGTGAATATATCTCGAACAATTTCAAATAATTCTGTAGCAAAGAAGGAATTTGGAGAGAACTCATAGCTCCTCATAACCCCCAGCAAAATGGAGTTGCGAAGAGGAAGAACAAAACGATTGTGGGTGCTGCACGAGCTATGCTGCATGATTAGGGCCTACCAATGCACTTGTGGGCAGAAGCATGCAACACTGTGGTTTATGTGCAAAACCATTTTCCTCATAGAGTACTTGGCATGAGTGCACCTGAAGAAGATTTTACTAGTAAGAAACCAGATGTTTCTCACTTTAATATTTTTGGCTTATCTGTTTATGTGCATGTGACCCAGAACGCCAGGAAGAAGCTGGAGCCGACTGTTAAAGTTGGAATATTTGTGGGGTACACAGGAACACCCCATAATGATTGTGTGTATTTTCCAAACAATTGAGTGACTGTGGTGCAACGGGATATAAAATTCAATGAGGAGAAAGCCATGAAGTTGTCGCTTGAGAGGGCGCTCGACTTGCATGCAGAGGAGGAACTTTTGGTTCATAAAGTTGAGTCTCTAGATGTGGAACAACCACAGGAGGAGGTTCATGGATTGGATAAGTCCACTCACACAAAGCCAAACATCGGAACTGGTAGAAGGCATACCACAGAAGCTGAGAGGTTGAAGCTTGATGCGGCACAGAATGTAGGAGTCCCTACTTCATAGCGGATTCACTGGATACATGGCTCTTATGAGAAAATGTATTGTTACTGAGCCATCTTCATTTCAAGAAATAGTGCATGATCCCACATGGGTAGGTTCAATGGTGGAGGAGTGTGACTCCATTGTTAGAAACAATTCTTGGGAAATTGGTCCAAGGCCGGTTGATAAATCAGTGGTAGGTTTAAGATGGATCTACAAGGTAAAGCAAGCTTCTAATGGGAGTGTTTAGAAGTATAAGGAAATATTTGTGGCCTGGGGCTTCTCACAGATCAAGGGGATTGATTATGAAGAAACCTTTTCACCTGTCACACAATATTCTTCCGTAAGGACCATCCTTGCTCTCTCAGCACAGATGCATTGGCACATTCATCAGATGGATGTGAAGATTATGTTCCTTAATGGGATCATTAAGGAATAAGTGTGCATTGAGCAGCCTGAAGGATTTGAGATCTTCATCAGTGAGTCACCTGTGTGCAGACTCAAAAGAGCATTGTATGGGCTAAAGCAAGCAGCTCGTGCTTGGTACACTCAGATCGAGAACTATTTCACTAGACTTGGCTTCACCAAGATTGAGACGGATGCAAACCTATACCAGATTGTGGTGGAGGGTAAGATTTTAATAATTTTTCTTTATGTTGATGATTTAATACTTACTGGAGAAGTTGATACACTCATGCAAGGAGGACCTTGTAAAGGAGTTTGAGATGAAGGATATGGGCCTCCTTCACTATTTCCTTGGATTGGAAATATGGCAGTGAGAAGGTGAAATTTTTGTGTCTCAAGGCAAGTATGCAAGGGAGATAGTTGGTAAGTTTCACATGGAGGGCTGCAAACCCATGGATACTCCTCTTCCAGGAAATTGGAGGAAAGAGGACGCTACATCTGGAGAGGTAGTGGATGCTACTATCTATTGACAGTTGGTGGGTTCGCTCATGCATTTAGTTAATACAAGACCGAACATATGATATGTGGTGAACCATCTTAGTCAACTGATGGTTAAGCCTAACAAGCTCTTTTGGAAGGTGGGAAAGCATGTCTTGAGATATCTTAGGGGCACATCTGAGTATGGCTTATGGTACATACATATGGATGAGGTGAAGTTGCATGGCTTCATGGATGCAGATTGGGTGGACAACCCAACAGACAGAAAGAGCACATCAAGATGGGTCTTCAGTATCAGATCTACAAATGTTTCTTGGTACAGTAGGATATAGAGATTCTTGGCACATAGTTCAGCAGAAGCGGAATACATGGCAACAAGTCAAGCTGCATGTGAGTCTATCTGGATGAGGAATATCCTAGTCGATTTGTTTGGTTCTCATTTAGATCCTACAGTGATTCATTGTGATAATTAGAGTTGCATTAAACTCTCGATTAATCTTGTGTTTCATGATAGATCTAAGCATATAGATATCCAGTATCATCATATCAGATATTGTGTGCAGGGGAAGATCATGTTACTTCAGTACATTCCTATAGAAGATCAGGATGCAGATATTCTAACGACACCAGGAGAAAATTTGAATACCATAGAGATAGGATCAGGGTGAAGGATAATCCCTTTCTTGTTGAGAGGGAGTGTTTAGATTCAACAAGATGATGATCATAGTGAAAATTTAGCACCTACACTAGGTGGGGCCCGCAGGCTACTTTTAGGTGTATGTCTATTTTTAGAATGTTGAGCAAAGTCTATTTATAACAGAAATATATTTATATATTTTTGAGAAAATTCTATGGATGGATGGGAATATATTTTTGGAATGCATGTACGAAGACAATTCATTGATCACATGTCTAAAAATAGAATGCATGTCGATTATTGTTATCTCTTAACAATAATTAGACAATAAATAATAATCTATTCTCTTGAAGCACTTGATTTTAGTTAACTAATGTGACAAAACAGTTAACTGAGGAAATTTCAAGTTCAAAGGTTGGTTGGTGGGACATGCTAGTGGACTTCATTGTAACTGAGTGATACAAAGTTGTAACAGAGTTGGATGTGTAGTTATGTGAGTTGTAAAGTAGTTTAACTCAGTTAAGTGAGTTAACTCAGTTGTGCTAATTGTAACTAGTTGTAACTAAAGATAGACTAGTGAGAGATCAGAGAATTAAATATTAAATTAATTCACATGGATTGATGTCACATGCAATTGAATATTTACTACTGTTAACTACATGCATGTCAGATCCAGTGGAGACCCAGTTGAGAGATAGGTGAAAGGGACAATTTGACTATCAGTTACTATAGTGGGTGCACACTTGCAACCAAACACACATTGGAGATTCCAATGAGGATTGCGCGGTCAAGGCAAGGCAAGATTGAATTCATTCAGGGATTTCACAGTGGAGGTAGGCTATAAGGAGGCAGTAAATTGGTGCATGTTTATGCCAATTTTTTTATGACAGTGTGAGATGATTTTGTATTGTAATGAGAGCTCTTGGATTAGAGTTTTGTATGAGATTTTTTCATGATCCATGATATATACATAATAAATGAGAGTGGGGTTTTTAGCTTTATGCTTTCCCCATAAGAACATCTATGTTATGTGTGATTGATATTTCTTCATGTGTTTGCAATTGGCGATTTAATTTTCACAAATATTTAAGTAGAAGGATTCCGTATTTAACAGTGGCATATAACTATTAGATGAGGAGAATCCGGCAATACATAATTGTATTAAAATTTCTACAAATAGAGGATTCTAGCTCAATTTTGTGGTTAAAAAGAAACCATGTCGAGGCTATGAATGCCTGCTGGCAATACTGGCTCTGCTTATGGTATTGGAGTTTTATGTTATATTTCCAATTACTCTATATCCCACTATCTCCTATTGATTCATTTCCAAAGACGAATTCATCATTTTAATAGTGTTCATATCTATATTAAATGATATGCATGGTAGACTATACTTTTATATGAATTATATAAATAATGTCCGATCAATTGATATCAGCAGTTGTCATCATCTATCACCTGTCACGATTTCATCATATATTTCCATTAAAGGGAAAATATTTTCTCATAATGGTTATTTCTTAGTTTTCTTCCATTTCCTAACCATTTTTTGAAATTTGCACAACTCTGACCATTTCTTACCATATGTACGTTGATCTGGACATTTTTTGCTACATTTTTTAATTCCCAACATCCTTTCCTCTTTTCTCATGCTCTATGGTGGTGGACATCGTTCTCTAATTGGAAGGGGTAAGGTAGGCATAATGGAACATCATGCGATATAATTACTGAAATCCAAAAAATGTGCTAATGAGAGACATAATATTATGGATTTTATATCAAAAATAACAAACTTCAAAGCATTATATGTGATTTAGTGGTGTTATTCTAAACTGAGAAAACTATAAGAAGTGCATGCAGAAGTGTGAATTTTCCTCCTAAAACATAGCAATCATGGGAGGAAAATCTGTTCGCGGTGAACCCACAATACTCTGATTAATATACCAAGCTCACATAATTCTTGAACGCGCTGGCTGGCTTCAATATTTGACCAAATTACAAGGATTCCACATTGAAATAGCACTGGAGTTCTTGCAAAATATACAGGGTGGACGCACAATTGTAAGAGGCAGAAATATAGCAGTGTTGAAAGAAATCCCAACCGAGGTTTTGGGACTTCGAGTAGAAGGCACAAAGTAGATTGATAAGCATGTTTTGTTGCATTAAGTGTTCATGGTATTTCAGGACCCAAATGAAAAATTGGTTCTCAAAGGCAAAGGAATTCACCCTGCATCTCTAAAAAAGCCATGGAAAGAATTAGAAACCCCTGTGCAGAGGTACATCACTTGCAGCTGACGTCAATACGTGGTAAAACCTTGAAAAATTAAATTGCTAGCCATGCTTAAACATAAAATTACAGTTAAATTTCAATTCTTTTTTAATTCTTTAGGAATGATAAAGATCCATATACTGTTATCAGCCACCATGGCCTGCTCAATTTAATTATCATCCATGATTTAGCCCAACAGCAATTGGCATGGGACAATTTTGTAAACCCTGCCCCACCTGAAGAAAATCTTGATACACAGACAGGGATAGATGGTAGAAACATTGATACCATAGACACTGAACATCATAGAATAGAAGTCACAATTCCAAGAAGTGCAAGAAAAATTAAGACTCCTTCCTTGGCCTCTGGCCCTGTAAAACGAAGATGCTTTGTGAGGATAAGCTCATGAAAACATACCTAAATTCTGACAGATGAGGCAGGGCTGTCTCATACACCTGCTTTAGGCCCGAAAAGTGATTATTTATAGGAATATGAGGAAGAAAGGACCCGAGTACTAGAGAATTTGGGTAAAATCTATGAAGAGAGGAACCAAACTGGAAACCCTAAAGGACAAAATCTTGACTAGTATGCCTCTGCTGGTAGTTTTTCCATACTAAAATTTTACCATCCACTAAATAGATGGGATATTTGAAGGACTTGAGGGAACCAATTCCCTTTGAAAATGAATACCCTGAGGCAGAAAACCATATAGAGGAAGCTCTAAACCCGAGAATCAGTCGGGAGATAATATCCCTTTAGAGCATGATATTGATGTTGGTACAACCCCTCTTGTTCCTGAAAGAGATACTATCCCATTGGAACGTGATTTTGATATTGGTACAACCCCTCTTATGCTTGAAAGTGATATTGGCTCACCAAAGCACGACCTTGATAGTGGTAGTACAACTCCTCCTGAGCTTGAAAGAGACATTGTTCCCTCTCCAAATGAAAAATCCATGAAGGAGAAGAAATCAGACAAGGAAAAATTGAGGAGGTTGAGTAAGAAGTACATAAAATTGAAGAAAACGGTCAAACAATTAAGGGAATGGTTAAAGGAAGAAAACAAGCCTGGAGGCCAAAAGTAGGAATGGAAATTGTTGAAACCCAAACAAAGCAATGCTCCACTGAGGTTATGGGAACCCAAACAGAACCATGTATTACAGAGGATATTGACACTCAAACTGAATGACCTTGTGTTTTTTTAATAGAGACCCAAACAAAATTTCTTGTGGATTCTAGAGATGTTTTTGTTCAAACAGATTTTGAGGAGAATGTCCTAGACAATCACTATATTTCCCAAGAAACAACTAAAACTGTTGTGCATACTGATTTAGTGCCAACACATGATAATGAGACACAGATGAAGGAAACACCTCACTATACCCCTCTGGTAAGAGAGGTTGTTATTTTGAAACTACAAAATGTATCGAAACATACTTATTAGATGTTGGTTCAGTGCATTAAAGAAGTGGTGCCCTTACAGATACACTAAGAGTTGAGAAATAAATTCGATACACTCACTGCAACAGTAGATGAAACTTTCGCCAATCTTAGAGGTGAGCATGAGAAAGTGAATAGAATTAAAACCCAGCTTCAGAAAGCTAAGGAACAAACCAAAACCATATGTTCTCTTTACTCTGATTTTTTATCTTTCGAGTTACCTGCCACTAAGTATGCATTATTCTTGTTGGAAAGATATCTATTGTTGAAGATTAAAGTTGTTAGGGCTTGGAAGCTAGTTGAATTTAAAACCACTACAGAATTCATTCAATGTTGTCAGGAGAAAAATTAGAAGGTAACACGCCTTCTATGTGAGCTATATTTGCACCATTTTTTCTTGGAGGATGAAAGGGATGCCAATCCCAGTCCTTTTATTGGAGATATTCAGTTCCAAGCTTTCCTCACTTTTGCTGAAAACCAGCTTAAATGGGCTTCGGTCTATAATATTTTCCAAAAGAGGGAACATGTTTTGGATCCATGGGTAAGAGGAGAACCGACAAAACCCTTGCATATTTTCACTCAACATAGAAGATTCATGAAACAAGAGGGAGTTGTGGCTAAATTAGGACCACTGCATAAAGATATTGTACATGCAGAAAGAGAGTATTTCCAGGACATTAGGGAAGAATATTTGTTTGCAGAAAAGCAAATATGGAAGGCTTACACTAATAATGTCAAGAACTGGGAGCCATTTTGTTACATAAACTTTAAAGCTGATGTTGCTCGACTGATCATGTACAACAATAAAATCCTATGCATGGGCCCCACTTGGATAGGACATCGTTACATGTGTCCTATTATTTGGTATCCCCCTAAAGGATATTACTATGACTATGATTTGCCAGAATTCCATGTGAACCAGACCTTTGAAATAATCAAACATAAAAATGGTTTTAGGCTATATACGGAATAAGTTTATCCTGCTTATTCTTTGACACAACTACACATCAATCATCTTATTTCATGAGAACATGCAAAAAGGTAAGCAGGGGAGTATGTTGGGTCATGGAAAAGGTATGTTTTATCTTCATATTAGCTTGATTTATTATTGAATTTCATGTACTTATCTTCATTTTTGGAATACATCTAGAAGAAAAGATTGTGAAAAATGGAAAATACCAATTATCCACAAATTGTGCGATTTTGGAATGAAAACTAACTTTTTCTTGCTTCTGTGTGTGCAAAAATATGAATGGAACAACTATTGTTCAAAAAATGGGACAAAAACGATGAAGAATGGAAAATAATACCATGTCATGCTAATACAGTCCAGCAGAAGACTAGGAGGATCGAGTTTATTTTATAAGGCAATCTGATTAACAATTGCGAAATCTTGAGGATCTCCTGATCCTGAGGATTCGCTCTCATCCGTTTATTTTCCTTTAGATTATATAAATCCGATAGGTGAAATAGAATGGGAATTTTAACCCGGAATCTATAATTTATATTTTGACATTATTATTGAGATAGATTAATTACACTGTGGTGATCGTTATTGTTGAATTTAATGAAAAAAACAAACTTTCCTTCGTAATCGCATTATGAGTGTCTTTCGGCAGTGACTTCTAGAGACTCTGGGCCCGGTCACTAGGAGATATACTGCTTCTCTTGTGTCATATTCATTTATTTTCCTGTTCGAAATTATTCATTTCTGCTACCTCATAGAATTACAGTTAATTCAACTACTGTTAGTATAGATCTTTATGATTTTGTTTTATCGTGAGATAAATTTAAGTTGTTGTTACTTTTATGCCTGCATGTTATTCCTTACTGAGTTTATCATATTAATTTAATAATTACAATTGATTTATGTTTCTCTTGAGTAAGGTTATTGGAAATCTTGAGTAATCATTTATTGTTATTTTCAGTTAGAAGTGTGAATAATGGATTGCTGTTCATTTCTATAATCTCTCTTTTTCAATAGATAATTATTAAACAATAATTCTTTGAGTGTGATTCTTGCAATTCATACGTTAGATTCAATTTATCTACAAATCAATTGAAGACATATTAATATTCATGTTTGTAATTGCTTCAAGTTTTTATTTTGATTGAATTTCGAGAATTATAAAAGTAGTTATTGCAACGTTTTAGCACCATTTATTCCTAGATAGATCCTGATATCATTCTGTACACACAGTGTCATCACTCTTGAAACAAATAGACGAATCCATGGTTGATGATTAATGTAGGCATTAGTATTGATTTTTATAAGTCACCTTTTTGAATCAACAACATGTTGGCCATCCAACATCCTAGTGAAGAAGAGAACTCCACCAATGGAGAGTTGTCACATTTCTTTTGAGAGAGGGCGAATAAGCTTGCAAGGAAACCAACAAAAGGGGCCCCCTTGCTGAGAGTATTTGAGCTCCATATCTCAAACGACTCACTATAATAGTGTTAGCATTGTATTATTCTTACCACCAACAACCAATAAAGGGAGTTTCCCCATTATTGTATTGGTTTGTTTGCTCCATTTGAGCTTATTGTATTTTGTGTTTCCTTTTGAGCTTATGTTATTGTATGCATTACTTTCATTATGAGTTTTTCTTTACTTTGTTTTCATTCCATCCATTAAAATCACCATAATATTTTCTATGATATTTGCAAGAAGAAACCTACTGCTATAGTGGTGTATTTTGGTATACTACTGTGACAAAAACACTACCACAATATTGGTGACTCCACTAGTTTATTTTTCTTCGTTTAACGGTTGTTTTGTAGGACCTCCTCTTTGCATAACCAGCAAGAAGGCGCTTAGGACCTCTCTGTGAATTATTCAAGATATTGCATGCATGTTCTGTGAGGCATAAAGCTTAATTTTTTTTTCTCGACCGCCTACCATTCTTTCAGATAGACATGGCGCTGTGCCTATGTTAAAAAAACGCGTGCGGTATTCCATAAAAGAAAAAGGCCTTGTATTTTTTTAAGTTTTCAAGTGACTGGCAACCCATAATAAGTTTCCTTCACCACTGATCTGTATTTTTCTATTTTTTTAGGTTGAATATTGTTGTACTAACCATAATTAGTAGAGAAATTAGTGTTTTATTTGTTTTTTACATTTGAAAAAACACACATAACTTAACTATTGGGAAGAGTAAGTGGCCAAATTCCACACATATCTTTCAAACTATTTAACTAAATTTTATGCAAAATACATAGTTTAATTAGTAAAGGAGTAAGTGGCCCATTATCCACAAATCTTGTTACTGAATAAGATATTTTTTTCATTTTTTGTGAGGCTTGGGACAAGGGTCAAAGTGTTAGTAAATAAATCATTTAATATATGCTTCCCTTGCACCTCTTGGTGAACCCAGGCTTGCATATGAATGCTTTATCAAAGAATGTTGAACTCCCATCTCCCTTTATTTCGACATAGTATAATTAGGAGAAGTGTAAGTGGCCCATTAATTGCAAATCATTTCAAAATTTTCAAGGAAAAATCAAAACACAGTGTAATTAGAGGGATGTAGTAAAGCATCATCACATATCTGCATCTTATCACATTTTTTTTTGTTCACATAAACCACACACTAAGCATCAGTAAGATTTGCATTAAAAGGCATCAAGTTTTTTGTGATTTTATTCTCAGCTTATGTTTTCTTAAAATTCCACACCCTAAAGAAAATTAAGACTCTTAAAAACAATCATAACTTGAACCCACTAAATTCTCCCCATAGGGGCCACAAAAGAATTTATAGTTCAGGTTAATACCATGGGGGGTAGGCATCTAATAAGGCACCATGGTATTTTTACACTTTGAAACATATAATTTGACTATTTATGGAGCTTAAAATCCTTCTATAAACCCACTGAAAATATTTCCTGAGCATTACAGAGGCCCGATTCAAAGGGGGTTCGGCTTAGGTGTAGTGCATGCAGTACTATTTTGGGCTACCCAACCCATCTAGTGCTCGGTACTTGTAATTGAATACCAATAACCTAAAGACTTGAATTCTCTCATGGGACAAAGGTAATTTATTGTCCAAAATTTAAGGCATCCTTTTCCTACAACTGACAGTGCGAGCATCACTAGACCCTCATTTCCATTATCTTGGTTGATTCTTCGGTTACTGGAAGGCGTCGCCAGTTCTTCCGAGATGTTGGCTCCAACACCCACTAGAAGATATATCCGCAAGGCCCAGTTACTTTGAGAGTGGTAAATAAGATCATGTCTACATAATAATTTTAACATATGAAAACAAACAAACAAAAAATTTTCTTTCTTGATTGATCACATAGTTTAATATAAAGGAAATACCTTTCCATT
This sequence comes from Pinus albicaulis, assembly GCA_034641835.2. NCBI lineage: Eukaryota > Viridiplantae > Streptophyta > Pinopsida > Pinales > Pinaceae > Pinus > Pinus albicaulis. The sequence continues at coordinate 897,825,582 of CM076583.1, read as the reverse complement.
TTTTCTTTGTTTTATTTATGTGATTATATTTCATTGATGAAAATATTCTCCCCTCCAAAGTTACAATTCAAATAAACACCATAGGGGACATAGGGTCTCCCCATCAATCTAGGTGTTTCTTGAAACTCATCCCGTTGTTGGGGGGGTGTGTCGGGGTTCCCTCAATCTAGGTGTAGAGGATGTCATGCTGCCACTATTATAGGATCTTCCTTTTTCAGAGAAAATTTGATCATAACTCCCTAAGGGTCACCATTCATCACACCAATCATAAACCTGAAAGGGCCACCAAATGCTTCCCCTTTGGGGAGCACTCATACCACCTCTTAGAATTCTCACTAGGGCATTATTCCTCAAACATCTCAGCAAATGATCCTTATGCACATACATGTTCAAACCATGGTGATCAACATGCAAGTACCTTTCTTAACATCATTAAATATAGTAGATATAAGAAATTTAACAAATGAACCTATCAACAATGACCTTAATTAGCCACCCATGCCCACTAAGCTCCTTTCAAACATTCTAAAATTTGAAGGAAAGGAGGCAAAATAACCAGGAACCATATCATGAATTTTCACGTGTTTTGTTCATCAAATAGTATCATATATGATACCATTCAGCTAAGACTATTTAAACGCACCTATACAGGTACTACAACGAAATGGTATGTTGACCAGCCATCTATGTCACATGGAACATTTAGTGATTTAGAAACAACGTTTCTCACATTTTTACAGCTCCCAATCGATCATGATTTAGGGATAGAAATCCTCACCCATTTCATAAAAACACCTGCCATTCACATATTTGACCAAATCCACAAATGGTGAAGATGTCATAGCTTGTGCAAAGTTAATCTCGATGATAAATTTCTCCTGGACTTGTTTTTGAAAAATTTAACAGCATAAATTTCAAAAGATGTGGCAACATAATCCCCGCGTAACGAGGAAGACGCCATAAGAAAATCCCAGCAGCTAGAGCTCATATACACCCAGCCCATATATATATATCCTTCCAAATTCCCCATGCCTTCAAACTTATAGAGAAGTACCAACGACATCATATACTGATGACGGGTTGATAGGTTCCTTATCCCAAACTCAACCTAGCAAAAGTCACCAATATCTTGCATACTATTTTTCTAATCAAATGTATGATACCCTGTAGAATGTATAAAAACAAGGATACTACCATAGTCAGCCTACACCCTTGAAGAACATGACTAATAGGGAAAACCAATATCCTCCCCCTCAAGGAAATCAGTATGCACCTATGAACATCGACGTAAGAGAGTCATCCCAAAATGTGTACACCATCTAGGGACAAGAAAACCAATACTCTCCTTTTCCCACACAACAAAAAAATATACCACCAATGCAAAACAAAATAGGGGTTAATTTAGTCGAACCCTCCCAGGCTCAACAACAACCGATATATGACCAAGAGAAGAATAATAATCCTCCAAACGATGCTAGGAAAAAACCAAAAATAAAAACAAATGGATGCCCTAGACAAGGGGGGAATCAATCAACAATGCCCCTTGTGATCATAGGTTGGTGGCAACCCCAACCAAAATAAAAACCAGGAACCAAATAACAACTCTCAAAGGCAGAAAAAGATGACCAGTCTAAGGATTAATCATTCTTTTAACATATGTGGGGAGTATGGTCATTACATGCATCATTGTCCTGAGGCTCCTTGAGTTGAAGCTACTTCAGGGAAATAAGGGACAAGGGGAGAAAAACCAACAACCTGCAGTTATGCAAGAGCCTTTCCCCCACCAAGGAGTAGTTAATTCTCATCAACCTCAACAATCCCAACAAAGAAATGTTGGAGGGAGCTCTCAAAAAAATCACGACATATTCATGGAAGGAGAATACTTATTCCTCCAAACGTGAAACAAAAATTATGAAGCACCACTAGAAAGAAACCCAGTAGGCACAAGCACAAGCGCACCCATAACACTATTATCAATCTCTAGGGCACCTATATATCCAATGCCAAAAATGGTAAAAAGGTTCCATGAGACACGCAGGATATAATTCGAAGGCTTCTCATAATTACAACATAGTGGATGACTTGGCTCAGTCTCCCTTAGCTATGTCAGCATTATAAGTCCCACAATATTGCCCCATAGAACGAAAAGCCTTAATTTTCGCATTAGGCACGATTGACCCCACAAATTCCTGCATAATGTTCTGTGGCTTAGATAATGCAAGCCCTCATATTTCTTCTATAGTTTCTTTTCAAATCCCAGTCTCAGTCCAGAACATCACCATCCAGCATTTCATCATGGATGAATGAGAATCCACATGTATCATGTCAAAAAATATTTGAAAAAAATTGGGATCACCAGAACTAAAGCCATCTGATATCATGCTCAGAGCATACGATTGGCACCCATCCACCCCTGTAGGTATTTTTCAAGACGTACCAGTACATCTCACCGACAAGACTGTGCTCATTGACATTGAAGTCCTAGATGCACATCTAGACTATAACATCCTTCTTGGATGAATTTACATGGCATATGCAATAACCGCAATAGCATCCTATGTGTTCAGAGTAATGATGATCCCCCACGATGGGAAAATAATTACTATTGACCAACTCACGTACTATCAGAAGGAACCTATCACCGCCCTCGATGGCATGCTACCATTGGTAGACTTGAGTACAGAAGTGGTCACAACATACACAGAGTTTTCTCCTGGTCAATTCAAACCAGCCACTCTCCTCAGAACTTATCTGGGAGAACCTCCTGTGTTACGAGGATAATAATCAACACCTGTGTTGTGCATGATGATTTCATCAAACACTGAACCAAGTCAAGAACCAGAGACTAATACCACAAATATTGTCACCACTGATTCATCATTTCTACTATATGCCATCACCGAAACCCCCTTCTTGTATCCCCCATCTAGTTATATATCGCACCAGGTCATGACAACCCTTACATTACCTAACATGGCTCTCATGATGTCCGTATGGTATTTTTCCCCACCGTCCATGTTACGAAACTTAGGAATTACCTCTACAGGTGTCATGCCTATCACCTCTACAAAGGTCACCATAACTCCAAAAACCCCCATAATGACACCAGTCGACACCACCAAGGGGGGAAAGAGAAAAGAGAAGAATGTGGACACTCCCAAAGTCCATAGGGCACCTCCACCTTGTGCACTGTCTAACATAGTTGGCCATCCTACCAACATTTTCCCTGAGCTAGACAAGTTAAATTCTCTTCTACATGCCGAAATAATGATTGCAACCCCAAGTCCAAACAAATGGGAAAAGGTCACAAACAACCAAGGTAAGGCATTACGCAAAAGCTGGACATGCAACATATGTGAGTAGTATGGGAATTATACCCATCATTTCTTAGAGATACCTCGATATAGGGATGCGTTACACGCATTAGCGCAATCCAATTCCTAGGATCCATCCATCCAGACAGGGGAGGACAGATAAAAAACCATCTTATACATATGAGAAGAACCACCATCATGCTCGTACCCAACCAACCCAGACACCAAGAAGGAAAACAGAGGCTGCACCTCTTGTCCTCGTTTTCACATTGTGCGACGAACCTGATCATTTGATCGCTTAGTGCCCCGAATTAAGGGAGTTTAATCGTTGGTACCTAGTCCCCCATGTTTCCCAAATCAACTTATCTATATGCAGATGATATACATGTTAGATCTGTCGAAGTAACCACCATGTATTTCATTGTCCCCATATCTATTGTTTTCAATCTATTTTTTATTTCATGCGTCAGTTTATCGTTGAAAATTCTGACTTAGAAAATTTGGACTCAAAATCTGCAGATAGTACCACAAATCAAGAGACTGAAGCATCTAGGTCCATTTTTTGTATATCGGAAGAGAGGCAACCGCCAATAATATTTCCTCCCTCGCGTCACCATCACCAACCTAGATATGGGAAGGTAAACAAATTCCCTAGTAGGGAAAGGTCTATTAAACCTCACTTCCCATGTGCCTTGTGCGATAAACCTAGCCACCTGGTTAACTAGTGTCAGGAGCTAGCCATGTTCACCAAAATTCTTCACATAGCTACCCCCATCCCTTAAGTACATCTCTCTATTAAATATAAAATCACTCACTACTATTTTCGTATTTTCTCTGAATCCCATCATACGAGGAATTTTCAATATTTTCCGCAATTGAGAGCAACAAGAGAAGCACTAAACCAAAACTACCAGAGGGATCCAACATAATGCAAAAACTAGGACTCATAGATGGCCAAGGTGCATAAATGCACCATCGCATGACCACAATTAAGCATCGTCATCTTACATCATAAGTAGTATTGACTCGCATACCATCTACTCGGTAAGTACTTGAATTGAGTGCGACATTTTCAACAGTCACTCTCACGGTACAAAAGCATGCCCTATGTTATGAAAATTTCAAAATATTAGGATTCAATGCTAGTATTCTATCTAGGAGGATTCCATCGCCCCTTTTCCACTAATAATCTCACACGAACCCCCTCTCGTGCAATGCAAACTTATCATAGTGAAAATCCTTCTACCACCTAATGCTAACGACACACAACATCATATATGATTCCTCTCATCATCCGTGGGAACCATGATTCATAAAACCGCTTATAGCATCCAATCATAAAACCGTGAAAGGCACAATGATCAGTACTTCATCATCTTCAATTTGGACCTCCTCATTCCAGTTTTCAGAAAAACTCATTTTTGGGCCCATTTCCCACCTCCATACTACATCTCAGGTACATCCTCTCTTATTTTTTTTTAATTCATGTTATTTAAAAATATTTATATGAAAAATATACTTTTACTTAGGGTATTAGCCATAGATGATGCAAGTGCACCAAATCACTGTATTTTCAATCAAAATCCAAGGCTATAAAAGTACAAGAGCAGATATCATCCCATTCTCGGGATGATAGGCTTCCCTCCAAAGATTTGCATATCTTGACACCATTTCTCCAAAAATAAACCATATGATTCATTCACCCAACCATGTTTATCATAACCTCTCCTCGCACATGATAAACACCCTCGCAGATCGATAGAGCCTCGCCTCCCATGGAATCCATCATATTCATAGACAATCAGTCACTATCATGAGCCATGACCATCAACTCCGGTGCGAGAACCATCTCATTTATATGCATTGATTATCAAAATCATTATGTTTTACTCATTTCTTATCAAAACCCCATTCCTAGGCTACCATTTTCTACAGTGTATCAGTAAAAAAAAAATGCATTACCGCATTTCACATTTGGCCTACCACAACCCCACAAACATAGCCCATATATGTCATTTTATTTTCCCCATCACCCATGCACCAAAACAAACAAATGCCCCCCCCCCCCCCCTCAGAAAAAAAACCTCCTTGCATCATCATGAAGGATCACACATGTTAATGGGGCACCCGTCTCCATTCTTGTACATCCAAACTAGTTTCACATTCTTTTGGCAAGTGTACAATTATTTTTTAGGAGAAAGACTTCCACCCATATTTTTATGTTTCATACCTAGTGGCAGTCCCTAGTCACCCTTTGTTGGAGTTGTGCATTATTTACCACACCCAATCACGCTAGTCATATCAATCATACACCAACCCTGGATGTCTTACCGACCCCAGGGATACCCTTATTAGAAATTGTTGTGATTTTCACCACTCGCATAAAAATCTCGAACCTTGGGCTAGTTAACCATCACGATCAGTTTTAGCTAGTTATCATCATCATGTCTTGTTAACTCCCCATATTATGCCCTGCTTCACCAGAAACCTTGATCCCTTATATCAACCTTTGTTTCAGACGGTTGATTATTCCTTTGTTTCGACTTCAAAAAACATTTTCCTAGATGGAGGTAGTACCTTGGATCATTCCTCGCCACTATATGAACATCCTCAGATGGCACAATGGGAATTTAGAATTCCCATTGATGTCATATATCGCCCTAAAATTCGACATCAACACCAATTTTCATGTCAAGGTGGTATCATACTTCTGAAATCGTTGCGCTCTGTCAAAATTAGTTGAAACACATGTATCAGTAAGCATATATTTCAGCAATGCTTAAATCATTATACATGGAAAGGTTCCCTGAAGTCGGATACCCATGCATATATTGTGCACTTCAATCAAAAGTGCTATGCCCAGAAAATGCATGTGGGTGACACATTTAGCTTATTTTTCAAAGAAAAAACTCCCTTGAGGGCGTCAACAGAGGTCATCATCAACTTGTAGTAGGTCACCTACCATAATGTGACTTGACATAACCAATATCTGTCAAATTATATTAACTAGTCATCATCACGAGCATGGGACATGCCCACCTCGTACAAATATTTCTTGTTTTATCACTTAGAGGTTTCCTAACAGATAATGATTACTTTTTTGCTTCAGAGAAGGGGTTCCCCTACTTATATCCACAACAATTCTCTCTCTCTCTCTCTCTCTCTCTCTCTCTCTCTCTCTCTCTCTCTCTCTGAAAATGGTTACACATAAAAGAAAACATGATATATTTCATTTATACATTACTCCCTAGGCCTCATACATTAGGGGAAACTGTTAACACCAGAAAATTGTACAAGAAAAGAAATTAGAAAATGACAAGAAATAGTGCAAATAAATATTTTCCAGTAGAAATACATTATGAAGGACAAAATTTTAGAAAAAAATCCTAAGTGTCAGTAAGAAATTGGAGGATAGTGCATTAGCAACAAAGCAGTCTTGTGTGCAGTGCGCATATTCCTTCGATAGTCGCGCAGTCTTGGAGATGGAGAAAAGTCACTATCTTGGACCACTACCCACACCTAGGGAATTTGATTCTATGACAATGATAGTAAAGGATAGTCAACTTGAGGTCACCCTAAAGATATGCAGGACTCAAAGGAATATGTTATCATACTCTTGAGTCATTATCACTCTTAGGCCAAGAGAGGAAAGAGGAGTTCAAAAATTTATATATAAAAAATCCATGGGAAGAGAAAAGTACGATACATTGTTATTTTGGACAAATTTCTACCATACCAACACCATATTTTACTTGTTGAAGCAGGAGGATTGAAGGAACAAGCATGTTGGTCATCCAACATCCCAGTGAAGAAGAGAAATCCACCATTGGAGAGTTGCCACATTCCTTTTTAGAGAGGGAGGAGAAGCTTGCAAGGAAACCAAGGAAAGGGACCCCCTTGCTGAGAGTATTTGACCTCCATAGCTCAAAGGATTCATTACAAGTGTGTTAGTATTGTATTATTCTTACTACTAGCAACCAATAAAGGGAGTTTTATACATTATTGTATTGGTTTGTTTGTTGTATTTGATCTTATTATCATGTGTGTTTCTTTTTTAGATTATGTTATTGTATTCATTACTTCCATTATGAGTTTTACTTTACTTTGTTTTTCTTCTGTCCATTGACAACACACTAATATTCTTTGTGATCTTTTCATGAAGCATCCTACTTCTAAAGAGGTGTCTTTTGGTACACTAGTGTGACAAAAACACTACCACAATATGTATATGATAGAATTGGGTCATAAACATCCTAGTCTTGGTCCACCAGGTTATTCTGGTTTGGGTCAATTTTTTTTGGTTGGAGACAATTTTATTAAAGGATTCCATTCTTTCAACTGCTAAAATAGTGAGACGGAATAAGAAAGAAACTTTGAAAGCTGAATTATTTTTGACTTAGATGTTTTAAAAATTGTGAATTTCGCTCATGATAAGGCCCTTTTCACTTGTAAGCAACTACAGAAAACTATGATTTTACTGGGTAAAAATAAATATTTATAAATAAAGTGCTTCATAAAAATTTATCAAATACCAAATTGTTGTATCCATTGATTCGATCTAATTTCTATATCAACGATGGAAATTGAGCATGAATATGAGAAAAGAACGATCTTTAACACCATATCTGAATACCATAGTGAATATGTCAAGGAACATGTGTTACTTCTCGGTGAGTGTGGGATTTGAATTGTTTATGACACTTTCAGCTGATTCAAAATCTGCAACACATATTAATCATTGATAATAGAATATGGTACCTTGTCCTTTGGCACTTTAAACTAACCCACATGCAATATCACAACTCCTAGATGTTATTTTGACGTGTATTGCATATATATATATATATATATATAGAGACACACACACACACACTCCAATTTTGGGTGCCTTATGTTGGTTTCTATTCACAATTGACATGTGATGCTTGGTATGTGTTGGAGTAAAATTATTGTAACTTGGAGATTGAGTCTAGGAACCCAATATTTTTTTATAAAAAGGACTATAACCATGTATATGAAACCAATATATAACAATATCCTTAAAATAATTTGGCCCCAATTATAATTTTTTTGAAAAAAAAATAAAAAATAAAAAAAATTTGATAACAAACTTGTAATGTCCCAAATGGGGAAAAATAGGCACAGTAGGGAATATATTGAGATATTACTCTATGGGATCACAGTAGTGTGGTAAACACACCAGAAAATTCTAAACCAGAGATAGACTAGTAGGGAATTTACTGGTTATATCACCTCTAAGGAGAGGATGAAAACCAAAGGCTTCCTGGCCCGTTCTAGACTCTGTGTATAGAAGACTGATGAAACACAAAAAGTGATGGAATGACACACTCCTATTGGAGTTTACTAACCTTGTGACCCTTATATCTATAGATCTAAATAATGGATCCAAAAGAGAAGCAAAAACCGAACAAGGGAGAAGCTGGAAATTCCACTACCAGGAAAAACTACAAGAGGCTCAGGGAAAATGATATATAAGGAAAAAGGTGCAAGAATAACACTGCTCAGGGTTTGTTTCCCTTAGTATAGGCTGTTTGGGACCTCCATGCAGAATTTTAGGAAAAAAAAATGGGGTTAAGGGCCTTAAAAATATCTCCCATGAAGCTGACTAGTTAAAAAACAATTAAAGAGAAGAGCTGATGGAAAGCAGAAGAACCCTCTTCAGAATTGCGTAGTTTGTCCTGGAAATCACTAGAAATAAGAAATCAGACATATATTACAGTATGGAAGCAGAAAATCATACTTTTAATGAGTTCCTCGAGAAGTATAGTGAATTTCATGAGGAAATAAGCGAGAAATCTTCAGAAACAAGAGCTGCAATATATGTAGAAAGTACAGATCTGGATAGACAACATACCTCTAAGTGTGATTCAAAAGTATAACATTAGATTGCATATCTACAGCATAAACATGGCTGAAACATCAGATCCATATCAGATCTGGAAACTACTCAGCCTTCTAATCAAGATCCCCTTAAGGGTTTTACAAAATAATGCACTAGAAAGTGTAGATCTAACTTTTTATACAAAGAATTGCAGAAAGCTTCAATAATTTCTGAAGATGACTTTATCCATAAAATACTTCAGATATGAACATAATATATCAGCAAGCTACTCCATTAGTCTTCAAGGTGAGAGGCAAGCCTCAATCACCAGAAATAAGTACAATAACAGATCTAGACAATAATGGAGCAATACATGAGAAATAACGCAGTAGACAAGGATACTGCATAGTAGCTAGGGCTGAATATTAAAATAGGTAGAATATCCAGATCTGAAATGAAAATATAACAGAGATCCTCTTCCGGTTGGTCACAAGACACCCTCCCTGAGAGAAATCCCTCAAAACTACTAGATCCTTGCAGATCTAGAATTTCCACCACTACACTTGCTGCAGCAGCAAAACCCTCTATGAGCCAGCGCTGTCAATATAAGTATAGCTTAGCCTCCAACCTGATAGTGGTTCAATATAGCTCAATTCCTTCCAAGAGCTACTCAAAGAAGGATAGAGGATTCCTAAGCAAGAGATCCTCTCTTTCTCTTGCTAAACAACAAAGAGAAATGGAGTTGCCTTAGCAAGCTCTCAAAATGAAATATGATCAACAACATCCTCATGAGACTTCATCCTCCTTTTATAACATATGAGTCTCTTGGAAAAACCTAAACCACTTTCCTCTTTTGGTTCCTTTCACACTTGGAAACCCCTTCTAGAACTGCGCAGTCCATCAAGGAGGTTCAATGAACCTAGACAACACTGTTGACTTGGTCAAACAGGATCTCCTTTGGGGGTCTTGGCCCTTTCACACCTACAATATTTTATTATGATGGCCTAAATATGCCTCCTTTCACATAGGCACTGATTTATTCTTGATTTGCAAGAGGATTAGACATTCTCCTTTACAATTTATTCATTAACCATGAAATACAAAATAAATAAGGAAAAATTAATTTCCAAATTAGCTGAAGCTAATTTTGGGACATTACAGTCTCCCCCTCCCAAATGTTGCTTGTCCTCAAGCAACTAAAAGGGCACTGCAAACTCCTCCTTCTTCCCTTGTGGCCTCCTCATCATATAGTCTCCTCCATTGCTCTGAAATTTCTACAATATCTTTGTCTTTCCAATGGTCCTTCTTTAAGATGCAAGTTTTCCCTTGATTAATAAACTCAAAGGCTCTCATCATGAAGAAATTGAAGGTTGTTGTGGAAACATTATTGCTGATCCATGGCCTCCTCAAGAAATAAGTGATGTCTATCATGGGGTTTTCATGATCCATGAAAGACTCCCATCCCCATGCTATCATCAAAATGAAGTGGATTACCTCCCAGCTTGGAAATCCATAGAAAATTTCCTCCCCACTACATGTGAGAGGCATGTCACCATCCAACATATGGCTCACTTTACAAATAGACTAGTACTTAATCATAGTGGCCATACAAAATCCCATGCTCCCATGGAAGCATGTAATGCAATAAGAATGGGGAACTCCTTCCCCCAAGGGCACATTCAACAAGTGTGCCTTTCCTCCAACTATGCCCCCAACAAAGATAAGGACATCTTCAGCTTGTGGGATCATGATTAGAAGTATACTAGCTGCCATGTGTGATATATAAGAAGGAATATGTTCCCTCATGTGAAACCAGCGCAGTTTTATCCTCAACTGCCATAGAACAAGATATGACAAGTGTCTCCCCCAACACTTATTTGCTGCATCATGTCTTTGGAATGCTTGGAGAATGTACATCAGGGTTGGTGTAAAAGAATCACACCATGAGAAATGTAGTAGCTTTCCAAGGTCTCCAAGGAATGGCCTTCATCAACATAGTTCATGGCCTTAGATAACCCATGAAACCCATCATACTTAGTGCCCCATCTTGGCACCATGCCCTGCAAATAAGTGTCAGAAAAATATAAGCATATAGGAGATGCAAAATAATGCTCAAGAGGATGAGTCTCCCAATATAATTGTTTTACATCAATAGGGTAACTGATAGATGAGTTCCCCCTCAAACTCAAAGGATAAGGAGGTGTGAATGGTGGCTCCTCCCAAGAGCTATGTTCCTCCTCCTCAACCAAGTAGTCCATGCACTTCTTCATATGAGAGTACACATATTCTTTGTAGCCTTCCCATATGAATCCACCCAAGAGAGTATGATATGCTTTGACAAAAATAGTGGGTTTGGAAAGTAGGATTTCATAGATGGCATCAAATAGTCCCTCCTTGAGTTTGGAGTTACCATCCAAAAGAATAATATTGTAGAAATAGATAACTCCATCTACCACCTTGAACCTTTCATCCTTTACTTCCCCTTCAAGAACCCCCCATGTGAAAGGGTACTTGGAGTATTCCATATTGAGTTGGGAATCCCAACAAGGATCCAAGCTCTCCAAGAATGACAGCACTGTAGAAATCTGAAATGCAGCCCCTGTCCTCTCATGGCTCCCATATTTGACATCCTTGATATAAAAATCACATGTTGGAGCATCATCATCATCCTTTTGCTGCCCCATTTGTAGCTATTCTTATACAAGACAAGATTGGAGCAATTGGAAATCAACTTCCCATTGGAGGGTCTTTGTCTTCCAAAATCTCCTACTTTTGGCCCATGTATACAAGAGGGTTAGGATCCCCTTGCCATTTTTAGAAATCTTCTTTGTGAATGAAGAGATCATGGGCTTCCCCAAAGATATGGAGTTTCCATGTGTCCTCATGCTCATGCCATCATAGATCTCTGATTTCTCCTTCCTTAGTGCAGACATTTGAATGGGAGTTTGCAATGTCCCTTTTAGGAAACTGCTCATCTCTCTCCTGAATGCTTGAGAGATTCTTTGTGCTGTGTTAGCTTCTCCCAAGGCTCCTTCCTTGGCCAAGTATGCATATGCAGCCCATAGATTAAGGAACACTTTAGATTTCCTCCTATCAAGAGGTCCTCCTTGTAGAGGGCCTCCTTGCAAAGAATTATGAAGGCATGAAATAGGATCTAGATTTAAGTAGGCAGACTTGCCCTCACCACAGCTACATGGATCCTTTTTTCTCCCTTGTGATTCCAAGATTTGAAGTATAGGAGGATTCATGCTTTCTTCATTATGATGTTCTTCCTCTTCTTCTACCTCTCCCACCTCCAATACCTCATCACAAATCAGTGATAGTACATCCTCCTTATGCATGAGATCCTGTGGGACCCTTTGCAAGAGTGTAAGAGTCTCTTCTCTTGGAGCATGTGATCCAACCTCCTCCTCATGAAGTGCTTGAGATGCCCTTGAGGTGGCTGCATTCTCATCTCCCTCTTGCTTCCCTATCTCCAAGGCCTCACCATTAATACATGATGGTACATGATCCTCATGTATGAGATCGTGGGGAACTCTTTGCAGGGGTGCAAGAGTTTTTCTTCTTGGAGCAAGTGCTCCAACCTCTTCCTCATGAAGTGCTTGAGGTTCCCTTGAGGTGACTGCGTCCTCATCTTCCTCTTCCTCCTTCTCCTCTTCAATAACTGAAATTTTCCCATCATCAATGAGAGACAATAGATCTGGATCAACCCTTGAAGGAGAACCCTTCATGCTTTCCTCGTGAGATGAGGACTCTTCACAAAATGGAGATCTTGCCCTTGGAAATGCATCAATAAAGCTAACACCTTCTTTCTCCTCCTTCATGAAGGAATCACTGGAAAAATTATGAAGCTCTGATGATATGGCTGAGTGCTCATATCCATAAGATGAGGATTCAGATTTTTCCTCATGCACAGATCTTGTAGATTTGATTGGAAGATCTTCTTCTTGAAACTCCTTGGGAGCTTCACTACTGCTTCTCTTTTCTTCTTCCACATCCTCCTTGGGGATGTTATTCTTAGGTATAAAAAGAGATGAGAGTAATATCATCCTCTCCATTTTTCCCTTACTCTTTATTTCACTGATAGCTTGATCTCACAGGCGGAGCCAGAGATAATGCTCTGACCACTGTAATGTCCCAAATGGGGAAAAATAGGCATAGTAGGGAATATCTTGAGGTATTACTCTATGGGATCATAGTATTGTGGTAAAAACACCAAAAAATTCTAAACCAGAGATATATTATTAGGGAATTTACTAGTTATATCACCTCTAAGGAGAGGATGAAAACCAGAGGCTTCCTAGCCCATTCTAGACTCTGTCTATAGAAGACTGATGAAACAAAAAAAGTGATGGAATGACACACTCCTCTTGGATTTTACTACCCTTTGGACCCTTATATCTACAGATCTAAATAATTGATCCAAAAGAGAAGCAAAAACCAAACAAGGGAAAAGCGGGAAATTCCACTACTAGGAAAAACTGCAAGAGGCTCAGGGAAAAAGTTGTATAAGGAAAATGGTGCAAGAATAATTCTTATCAGGGTTGGTTTCCCTTAGTATAGGCTATTTGGGACCTCCATGCAGAATTTCAGGAAAAAGAAATGGGTTTAAGGGCCTTAAACAGATCTCCCACGAAGTTGACTAGTTAAAAATCAACTAAAGAGAAGAGCTGATGGAAAGCAAAAAAAACCTCTTCAGAATTGCGCAGTTTGTCTTGGAAAACACTAGAAATCAGACCTCATAAATATATTACAGTATGGAAGTATAAAATCAAACTTTGAATGAGCTCCTTGAGAAGTACAGTGAATTGCATGAGGAAATAAGCGAGAAATCTTCAGAAACAGGAGCTGCAATATATGTAGAAAGTGCAGATCTGGATAGACAGAATCCCTATAAGTGTGCTTCAGAATTATAACATTAGATTACATATATATATCAGAAACATGGCTGAAACATCAAATCCATATCAGATCTAGAAACTACTCAGCCTTCTAATCAAGATCCACTTAAGGGTTTTACAAAATAATGCACTAGAAAGTGTAGATCTAACTTTTTATAAACAGAACTGTAGAAAGCTTCAGTAGTTTCTGAAGATGACTTTATCCATAAAATACATCAGATCTAAAAATAAGATATCAGCAAGCTACTTCATTAATCTTCAAGGTGAGAGGAAAGCCTCAATCACCAGAAATAAGTACAATAGCAGATCTAGACAATAATGGAGCAATACATGAGAAATAACACAGTAGACAAGGGGAATACGTAGTAGCTAGGGCTGAATATTACAATATGTAGAATATATAGATCTGAAATGAAAATATAACAGAGATCCTTTCCAGGTGGTCACAAGACACCCTCCTTGAGAGAAATCCCTCAAAACTACTAGATCCTTGCAGATCTAGAATTTCCACTACTACACTTGCTACAGCAGCAAAACCCTCAATGAGCCAGAACTGTCAATACAAGCATATCTTGACCTCCAACCTGATAGTGGTTCAATATAGCTCAATTCCTTCCAAGAGCTACTCAAAGAAGGATAGAGGATTCCTAAGCAAGAGATCCTCTCTTTCTCTTGATAAACAACAAAGAGAAATGGATTTTCCTTAGCAAGCTCTCAAAACGAAATATGATCAACAACCTCCTCATGAGCCTTCATCCTCCTTTTATAACATGTGAGTCTCTTGGAAAACCCTAAACCACTTTCCTCTTTTGGTTCCTTTCACACTTGGAAACCCCTTCTAGAACTGCGCAGTCCATCAAGGAGGTTCAATGAACCTAGACAGCGCTGTTGACTTGGTCAAACAAGATCTCCTTTGGTGGTCTTGGCCCTTTCACACCTGCAAGATTTTATTATGATGGCCTAAATATGCCTCCTTTCACATAGGCACTGATTTATTCTTAATTTGCAAGAGTATTAGACATTCTCCTTTGCAATTTATTCATTAACCATGAAATAAAAAATAAATAAGGAAAAATTAATTTCTAAATTAGCTGAAGCTAACTTTGGGACATTACAAAACCCTTAAACCCTAATCTATGAACCCTTAAGCCATAAAAAATTAAACCCTAATCCCTTAACAAAAAATCCTTGAATAACTCACACCTTATGGGAATTCCCTATAAGTATTATCACTCCTAATTCCTAATCATAAATCCATAAAAATTATAATTACTAACCCCATGACGTCCATGCCTTATCAGCCCTAAATTGTATAACACATAACAACTACAATCCGAAGCCCCTATAACCCTTAACACCTACTAATTTTGACCCCTAATGTCTATTATATAATATATATTGTAACCATAACCACGATATCCCAAAAAGCATAACCCTATCACCCTTAACTCTTGAAATGTAACCATTATCACTAATAAACTATGAGACATAGCAACTATACTTGTTAACTATTAAGATGTATGATCCATAACTTAATCACATATAGAAACATATTCTCTAACTCTTATATTCCCTAGATGGGAATAACGAATGATGAAAATGATACTGAATGATGAAATTTTATGCAAACATTGAATATATCAACGTTTATGTGGGGATGTCAGGCATCCTTGAGTCTTGAAACCCTCGCATACTGTCAAGGCAAGTTCCTATTCTACCCATGTCAAATTTCGACACATGCAGGAGAAATTTGAAGAAATTTCAATGTTGGCCCATTCACTAACTATGTGGTTTCGGTGGATGAAATTGGTGATGGCCATGTTGGAATATATTCCATGAAATTTAAAGAGATTTTTGACAAAGATTCCTTATATGGGAATGAGGAATTATGACAATAAGACTACATGATGAATGTTGATGCAAATGTGGATGATCTCAAACAATATGTGAGGAAATCCCACATCCTTGAGTCTTTAATCCCTCACATACCGTCAAGGCATGTTTGTACTATAAGCATGTCAAATTGTGACACATGAAAAATTTGAAGAAATTCCAGCATTGGCCCCATTCACTGGACACCGTGCAACATCGATGGATGACATTGTTGATGGGCATGTTGGAATATGTTCCATAACATTTCAAGAGAGTTTTGAAAAATATTCCATAGATGGGAATGATAAATGATGAAAATGAGACTACATAATGAGAGTTGATGCAAACATGGATGATCTCAAAGATTATGCAGGGACATCAAGCATCCTTGAGTCTTGAAACCATCTCATATTTTCAAGGCATGTTTCTAGCCTATAACCATGTAAAATTTTTACACATACAAGAATATTTTGAAGCAACTTTAATTTTGGCCCCATTCACTGCTTACTTTTCCAAATCGGTGGATGAAATTAGTGTTCGGCATGTTGGAAGACGTTCCATTACATTTCAAGAGAGTTCTGATAAAGCCCTAAATCCCCAAACCCCTAAGCATGAATTTACCTTTAAATCCTTAAGCCTTAATTCCTAAAGTACCATTTATCCCTCAACCCTAGCTAATCACTAATCCCTTAATGAATAATCCCCAAATCCCCTAACTCCTAAGCCATAGACTCTTAAACACTTAATCTCTACTCCTTAATCACTTAATCCATAAACCCTTATTCCCTAAGCACTTAGAAATTAATCCATTAACTCATAATCCCTATGCCATTAGTCATTCAATTACCTAACCTATAATTTCTAAATACCTTATCTCTTGACCCTTAATCCCTTAAACCATAACTCCTAATCCCTTAAACCTTAATCCCTATACCCTAAATCCCATAATCCCATAATCCTCAAGGACCCTATCCACATAACCCACAACACTATTTAGGAACATCCAACACTAAATCCAGTGATAAAAAGGGATCAAAAAAGACATAAATTTAAGTGCTAAAAGGGGAGCTAAATATGGTGAAATTTATGGCATGATTTTTGGCAAAAATCTGATGTAATTTTTGGTGTAAATTTTTTGGCATAATTCCTAGCGTACTAGTGAAATTTCCAGTGATATTTTCACCTAATTTAGTGCATAAATGTTTTGGCTGGAGAAAACAACACCAAAAGTAATGGAAACCCAATGAAAAACACCGACTTTTTCAAAAAATGGAGAAAAATACTCTAAAATAGCTTTTGGAAGAAAAAAAGGGAGAAAAAAATGCAGCTAATCATAGGTATTTTTTGTAGTGGCTACAAGTAATGAGGAGTAAAATTAAATTTTCTATCACATCAAATTTTGTTGAAAAATGGCATTTTTTGATCATTCATATATGATTTTGTAATTGTCTACATAGATTATATTATTGTATTTAGCAGAACATGAGAGAGAATCTATATGGATTTTATAAGAGGTTTTCCTACAAACAAAAGAGTTCATTATTACTTGTATGTAGTTGTGGATATGTTCAACAAAATGTGTAGGTTGATGGCTTTTAAAAAGAAATTCATAATTGAATAAAATGAACACATATTATTTCACCATGTTTTGGTTCACTTTGTATTGCCCACTTCTATTATTTCATATCAATATTCCTTCTTTTTGGGAGAATTTTGATCAACTTTGTGGAGAATGATGGACACAAAGCTAAAGAGAAGTTTTTTATTTTCATCCATAGACCGATAGATCGACCGAGGTAGTAAAAAATACCATGGTACATTTTATCCAAGGATACTACAGTAAGCATCCTCAGATTTGGGATGAAAAACTACATTATGTGAAAAATGCCTATAACCAAACATTTCATTCTTATAAACTCAGCTCTTAGTTTAAAAATTGTTTTGGGTACTTTCCAAAGTCTCCATTGCATCTTTTTTCTATAAAATATACAGATTCTGATGAGCATAGAGATGAGGGTAAAGCCTAAAAATTCTTCAGAAGATCCGTATGGTGCATCAAGTAGTGCAAGAATAGTTGGAGAAGAGCCTAGCCTAGTACAACGCTATGCACAATAAACATAAAATGGATTATCACTTCCAAGTTGGTGATTACTTTTGGCTACATACCAGTAAATATAGTTTAACAAGGGAAGGTAAAAAACTTAAGTCAACCATTATGGCCAATTTACTATTTTGGAAAATATATTGACACTAATGATTTCCACTAAGATCTATCATCGTACATGTAGATATATTCAGTTGTAAATTTGGAGAACTTGAAACTATATGAGCTTCCAATGATCATAGATTTGGATGACAATATTCAAGTTCTCTCCATTAATGATTTTTCTCTTGAGCATATGAACGAGTTGCAAGAATACGTCATTCTGGACAAGAAAATAAGGACTTTGAGATGAGGAAATATAGAATATCTTTGAGTGGGACTCAAGAGAATGAATCCAAGAAAATAATGGTGGATCGAGATAGGGAAATTGAGGGAGAAATACCCTCACCTATTTGTTGAGTAATTCAACTTTTAGTGGTCTAAAAGCCTCCTAGTGGAGAGGATTAATCCAGGAGGATCCAAGATGCCTAAAAATTCAATAGTCCAAAAACATTATGAACAAATTTCCATGTAAAATTCCTCGATGAGAGCATTCCAATGCAACTTAAACGGGCTAAAATGGATTTCATACGAGAAAGTTATTAGATTTTTAATTTTGCAAAAATAAGAAAAAATAAATGACATAGGTGACACATGGAATTTCAAGGGGGTGGCATGTGATAGGTCATATAAAGGGCATGTGTCATAACTATGTATATTATGAGATAGTATATGAAAGTGATAGGTGGAAAGGTCATACAAGTGACATGGAATTCCATATGATAATGTGGCATTTGAGTTGGAAGGACAATAGGAAAACATGTGGCAAGCTCTAGAAGAGATACATGACAAAAGTGTAGAATAGGTATATGATGTGACAAGGTTGACAAGGCAGGGCATTCATCATGTTCCAGGAGGATAAATCCCATAGTGACACATGGACCAATCACGTAGGAAAAAATTGGGCTTAATGTAATATCCCAAATCTGGAACAACTAGCAAGGCATGATTGGAAAATGCATTTTCTAGTAATGGCTGCTACAAGAATTGAAACCAAGACCTGGATCCCTTAGAAAAACGTGTCAAAGTGCTAAATCCAAGAGGAGGCTCCAAAGAAATCCTTCTAAGGGGTTAAACAGGTCTCCCACACTTAGATGTCCTCAAAAAGTGCTCGATGAGAGGGGCTGCAACAATAGATGCACAAGAGATGGAATGACAGTGTTATTTTACAACCATGAACTCATGAAGATCTGAATAGCCAAAAAATGTTGTTATAGCAGTAGAAAGAGTACAATGTCTTGAGGAAACATCCACTCAAGAAAGGAAATGCAAGCCTCAACAATACATGTACAAGAAATGAAAGAACACTGCTACATATATGAAACCCTTGGCTATGACAACACAGTCTATAAAGGAGAACTGCTGCAAAATAGTGTCAATACAAAAATATGACAATATAGATCTCAAATACAATAGGGGAGCAAGGCTCTAACCCTTAGAAACAATAATACATCAATTCTACGAAGGATTGGCTGAAATATACAAAATGGAAAAAATGCTAGAGTTGCTAGGTAGAAGCTGCAACTCAAATCTGGAACTGAATAGAGAAGGATGAAGATGATGAAAAATCTAAAGTATACCTCCTACAATGGATCTCCTAAGTGGAAGGTTGATCCTTACACTTGATATCTCACCCTCCAATCAACATTGCAAACCCTCACTGCAAGTGCACTATGAAAATAACGCAGTCTAAGAGGGTAACTACGCTATAGGTGGAATTGAATGATTTGGCCAAGTGCCAAGATCTTCAATACGCTATAATAGCTTCCAAACTGATCCTCCAAAGGAAAGGAAGACTCCTCCTTCTAAAAACAAGTGGTGGAAGAGGTGTTGTAATCCCTCACTGCAACACCCTGCAACACAACATTATGCTGTTGCAGCAATAATGTTGTCCTGGAGGAGGATGCTTGGCCTCAATATTGGATGTGAGGAAAATCAGTATAACTCCTTCAAGAGGATTCTCAAGAAAGGATAAGGATTCCTAAGCAGGAAATCCTTGTGCTAAGCAGCACAGCAACTCAGCTGAACAGCCGGGACTGCAAATAGTCTAAGTAGACAATAAATCTATAATCATATGCATGAGAAACAATGGCTGCCTTGCCCTCCTTTTAAACACATGAGAGCTCCCTATCCATTGGTCCCACTCTATTAGGGTTTCCTCCTTCAAGGAATATTCCCTCCTCTTTCTTTGTGCTATCCCATAGGATGCTTTCCATCTCATACCTATGTGTTGTTTGACTTGGTCAAACTTGACCTAGCCTCTTTGAAAATGTCTCCTTTCACACATGAGGGTGTGAAATCTTGTTCCAAGTCTTATCCCTTTCCATAATAGAGGGATTTTATCCGTGTTTTGATTATGAATGGGCCTCCTCACCCAATTATTCAACTCCTAAGTGAAAATAGCAAAGTTAATATTCCAATTTATTGTGGAAAAATTTGGAACTCAAGCAACTGCTATGAAAGAAAGGATGAGTTTTCCCCCAAGGCATGGAGACTGAAAATTATTGGGAAAAAATCTTCCCCAAGCAATCATCCAAACAAAATGAGCCACCTCCCAACAAGGCAACTCCTGAACATCTCCTTCCACCAAGCTCTGGAAATGAAGGTGGGATGAAAATATGAACATGGTAAGCCTCATAGCCTACCCCAAGCTATCCCTCTCTCCACTCATGATAAGTGTACAGTGTGTGATGATCCTGGGCTGCATGAGTATTTCCCTCAAATGGAAAAGTGAATAAAAATCCTCCAAAGAGTTCTCCTCCAACAATGAAGAACAAGCTGACCCAAACTATTCCATCCATGATGAATAGGACAGGATCATCATAGAGTATCCCAATGAGAAGTTTGCTACAAGTTTTACATGATGGTGCATGATACAAACAATATCTCAAGAGGACACAACGCAGTTTCATCCACTGCAATCTCAGAAAGTAACATGGAAAGCAACATACATAATTCATCACATCTACTAATGAATAGTAAATGGCTGAATGTAACAACAACACATAATCAAGTACTTGCCCATGGTTGTACAATGGATGGCTATCAAACTCATGACCCACCGAAAAAGAGAACAAATGTGTGGCTGTGGTGGCCATATCTCCTCCCATTCTCCCATTAGAACATGTAGTGCAGAAAATGTGAGAATTTTTTCCCCTCAAGGACATATCCAACTCATGTGTCAAACTCCCAATCATGCTTCTCATACAAATAAGATCCATATCAGCAGATGAAGTCATGATCAGAAATAAAATGAAGAAAATGCCGAAGGTTTCATGTGGCGCAAGAAGGTACAAACCACTTTCCCAATAGTGATAACGCAGTTTTCCAAACTGCTGCTTCAGAAAATCACATGGCAAGTTGTTTTGTGTTACATGGATAATTATGTATGCCACGATATCTACTGATAAATAGCAAATGGATGAGTATATCAACTGATCATACATGAAAGAAAACACTTGCCCAAGGCCATATAAAATATGTTTGCCTCCATCATATAGATTGGCCCAACAATGATCATGGAGCAATGTGACAAGCTTGCCCCCTTGTGAAGCAATGCACTCCATAGTAATGGTAAGAGTATGCAAATCAATGAATTTATAGACAAAATTATTACCATATTCTGGAAGTAAGATGGTACATGGATCCATGAGTGAGTCCTTCATAGTGTTTTGGCATCCTATGAAGAAGAATGAACCATGTGCTGTAAGAAGATAATCCTCCTCATGCTTGGAAACCCAAGTCAAGAATAATATGTCATAGTGATAGATGTCTCTATCCACTACTCTCTCATCATCACCTCCTCCTTGTTCACCAAGTGTATCCAATGTGAAGTGATCCTAGGGACACTCCATCCATAAGTCTCTGCTCCCAAGTGACATTGCTGTGAGCTCATGTAAATAAGCTCCTGTCAATACAAAGCTCTGTTCTTTGACATGCTCCTTGTCAAATACTCCTCTAGTGATGCTGCAATACATAAGAAGTTCCTCCGAAGGTGGAAGTACCTCTATATCATCAAAATACAAGGAGATAATTCCATCTCCTCCTCCTGCAACATAATGCAAAGTGTGAGAGAAAATCTGCTCTTGCTCTCCCAAGAAAAAACAAAGCAATCAAATATTTTGTTGCCTCCCCATACTTTCATTATACAACTCATGTGATGAAGACACAATGAATGATATGAGTATCAAATCAACACCATGCATCCATAATCTATGCTTCCCAATGATGCAAGTATCCTTCAATCTCTCCTCCATCCTCCTACTCTTAAGAAGAGTGTATGCCAAGTGATGGCCAAACTCCTTGAAGAGTAACGAGCGCAACCAAGCCTCCTACTGCCCGATGTCATAGATCTGCAAGTAGCCTCCCAAATCCTTGCTCATCAACCATATCCACTCAATCACTTGTGGATGTATTCTCCTTCTCTTCATCTTGGTACTCCTCCTATGAGGGCTACCATCCTCCCAAACCAAATTTCTGTCATTGCACTTCAGGGGATTTTGAAGTGCAATTTTCTCAAGGATCAATGAGACCCTATAAGGACCCAAATAGATGGTAGGCAAAAACCTCCCATCATGATGTGTGTGGCTCAAGGAATGTCCAACACAAGCATGAGAGATGTTATCCATCCTAAGATTTCCTCCATATTCTATCTGCTCCTGTGAGAAAGGAAGAAAATCTTTGCACTCCATGGTGTGTTGAAGTGCACCTCTAATGAGATCTCTCCTTGAGACCTCCCTCTCAACAATAGTCTTCCAAAACCAATGAGGTCTTGGATTTGCTGAAAGTAGAAATTCCTCTTTGAGCTGAGAGGAGCTCATTGAGAAAGTGTCATCTTGAAATGAGAAAGGGTTTCTCACTCCAATATGTCTACGATCTTCCTTCAAGTCTTCAAACCCCAACCTCAAATGTGATATGAAATCCAACAATGGCTCATGAGGATTATGGTTTATTTCCTCCTTGAATGTTTCCATGTTGCACAGCGCAGTGCAACCAAGCTGCTCTATAGTAGCAATGGGATTTGACCCTTGGTCATGTAAAAGTAAATCTCCACAATTATCAAAAGAATTTTCTGCAACAATAGAGTGTGGAAATATTTTCATACCTTGATGATGTTTGGGAACTTCTTGTAGGGCTGCAAGAGTTCCTTCCTCTAAAGTGTTGGCTGCCCCAATTTTTGGTGCATGTAGCTACTCCTCTACAAGTGTGACAGTGTTAGGACAAAGCTCCTCCAGTAGTGTGAGCTTTTCCTCGTTTGTTCTTTCTCCATCAAAGGTTTTGATCAACCTCTGAGTGAACTCTACAAAAAATTTTACCCTTGCATTTCTCAAGTGGATGCACCACCAAACATAGGCTTCACCCTCCAAGTGCAGTGCTGAGGTTTCAACATCTTCTTCCCCTGCTACAGGATGTAGTAGGAAAAATTCCTCAAACTTTCTCACCAAAGTTCTTACTGTAGATAACCCATCAAAAGTAGACAACAAAAATGTATTGCCTTTGATTTCTCTTCTGCTCTAGGGTCTCTTCTCTTCCTTCAACTAGATGAAATGAGGGAAAGCTAGAGTCTCCTTGAAGGCTCTAGGTTGAGATTTGTACTCAACAAGGTAATCACTTAGAATATGATAATCGAAGTGTCCTTCATGCTTGTCTTCTTCTTGATGAGAATAGGAAATGCATGGTCCTTCCTCTTCTTCTTCTTCAATATTCTTTACCTCCTTGGAGAGGTTCTCTTTGGATCTAAATACTGATGAGAGTAATCTCATATTCTTCATAATTTTGATCTTCTTGGGCTAAGACTCACAGGCTGAGCCAAGAAATTTGCTATGATACTAATGTAATATCCCAAATCTAGAACAGCTAGCAAGGCATAACTGGAAAATGAATTTTCCAGTAATGGCTACTACAGGAATTGAAACCAAGACCTGGATCCCTTAGAAAAATGTGCATAAGTGCTAAATCCAAGAGGAGACTCCAAATAAATCCTTCTAAGGGTTTAAACATGTCTCCCACACTTAAATGTCCTCAAAAAGTACTCGATGAGAGGGGCTGCAACAATAGATGCACAAAAGCTAGAATGACAACGTTATTTTACAACCATGAACTCATGAAGATATTAATAGCCAAAAAATGTTGCTATAACAGTAGAAAGAGTACAATGTCTTGAGGAAACATCCACTCAAGAAAGGAAATGCATGCCTCAACAATACATGTACAAGAAATGAAAGAACACTGCTACATATATGAAACCCTTGGCTATGGTAGTGCAGTCTATAAAGGAGAACTGCTGAAAAATAGTGTCAATAAAAAAATATGACAATATATAGCTCAAATACAATAGGGGAGCAAGGCTCTAACCCTTAGAAACAATAATACATCAATCCTTCAAAGGATTGGCTAAAATATATAAAATGGAAAAAATGTCAGAGTTGTTGGGTAGCAGCTGCAACTCAAAGCTGGAACTGAATAGAGAAGGCTGAAGATGATGACCAATATGAAGTAGACCTCCTCCAATGGATCTCCTAAGTGGAAGTATGATCCTTACACTTGAGATCTCACCCTCCAATCAACATTGCAATCCCTCAATGCAAGTGCACTATGAAAATAACACATTCTAAGAGGGTAACTGTGCTATACGTGGAATCGAATGATTTGGCCAAGTGCCAAGATATGCAATAAGCTCTGATAGCTTCCAAACTAATCCTAAAAAGTAAAGGAAGACTCCTCCTCTGAAAAAAAAGTGGTGGAAGAGGTGTTGTAATCCCTCATTGCAACACCTTGCAGCAGAACATTATGTTGTTGCAGCAATAACACTGTCCTGGAGGAGAATGCTTGACCTCAAGCCTAGATTTGAGGAAAATCATTACAACTCCTTCAAGAGGATTCTCAAGAAAGGAGAAGGGTTCCTAAGCAGGAAATCCTTGTGCTAAGCAGCACAACAACTCAGTTGAATAGCTGAGACTGCAAATAGTCTAAGTAGACAAGAAATCTATAATCATATGTGTGAGAAACAATGGCTGCCTTGCCCTCCTTTTAAACACATGAGAGCTCCCTCTCCATGGGTCCCACTCTATTAGGGTTTCCTCCTTCAAGGAATATTCCCTCCTCTTTCTCTGCGCTGTCCCATAGGATGCTTTCCACCTCATACCTCTACGCTGTTTGATTTGGTCAAACTTGACCTAGCCTCTTTGAAAATGTCTCCTTTCACACATGAGGGTGTGAAATCTAGTTCCAAGGCTGATCCCTTTCCAAACTAGAGGGATTTTATCCATGTTTTTATTATGAATGGGCCTTCTCACCCAATTATTCAACTCCTAAGTGAAAATAGCAAAATTAATATTCCAATTTATTGTGGGAAAAATTTGGAATATTACACTTAACTACCACGAAATGTATAGATGGGGAATCCAACCCATGAACTCGTGGAAGTAGACACAAAAAACTCACTAATAGACCAAAAAATAGTCATTGGAATAAAAATAAGTAACATCATATTTAACATTTTTTTTAAAAAGGTGTGATATAAGGGAAGGTCGAATACTCGACCCAACAACCTCCTGTAATTAATGTTTTATGTTACCTCTTCCAACCAATACACCTATAATGTGTTATAAAACAGTAACCAATGAAGAACATGGGCCAATTTTGATTGGGGCACATGTCATTTTTTGTATTAAAAAGTATTCAATATAGTTGGTTCGATCTACAACCTCTACGGGCTCGAACCGGAGGTTGTAAACCCCATATATATATATATATATATCAAAAGGTTTGTTATTAGACCACAACATTGTGGTTTTAAAGAAAATTCCAAGCCCTTATATATTTTGTGTGTTTATCACTTTGTATGTGATAATGAACTCTTTTTATGCCCTTTTGGAGATCAGAGAAAGGAGAGAGTGTTGTGTATGATTATTAGAACGATTTGTAGAAAAAATAGAGAGCCATCTTATTAGATCGAGAAATTTGATATAATTTTGTTTATTTTGCATTGTAATTGAATAAGCCACTCCATTATAAGCGAACCCAAAGACATAGCCCACACTAGGTGCTTTGTTATCAATCTCGTTGTGTTCCTTATATTATATCCCATTTTTTATTTCTATTCAAAACTATTTTAATGATTTTTTTTTCAAGTTTGATATTTCACACTCTATTTAATATGTCAAATCAATGGCTCATAAATCAAATACCTTCATCAATGTGACACTCTTTGCTTTAGATTTGGGTAATCCTGTAATAAATTCCATTGAATGTTCTTCCTAAAGTTGGATTGGTATGATTAATGGTTGAAGGATATTTAGGTTCTTGATCGTCTCCACCTTATTTTGTTTTCATACCAGAGATTATGCCATAAAAATTTTCACAACTTCTTTATGACCTTTCCAAAAAATATATTTCTTGATCCTATAGTATTTCTTCAAGAACCAACTTAATATTTCTCCTACTAGAGAAGTGTGTAATTCGGAAAGGATATTATATTTGAGTTGAGGATTCTTACATAAGTGATCTTGATTGCATAGGAGATCATTTTTCAACACTAAAACTTCTACTACATTGGGTCCCTCTTATAGTTGTTGAATGATAATTCATATATTATCATAATGCTCCCATTTTATCCTTGCTTCTTCCACCCAAAAAAATTGTGGACTGGAAATAACACGTAGTAAAAAAAATCTATCTTACTATTTCCTTGAGATTGCATCTGCCACATTTTTTTTTTCCCTTTTTGTAGATAATTTGAAAGTAATAACCAAATATATTTATAAACCCTTTTTTTTCTCTTCTAAAGATAACCTTTAATCCAAGAAGTAGTTCAGACTATCATGATTTTGTTTTACTTTGAATTTTATTCCTATGATGTATGGATGTCATTTCTTAATTGCATGTTGGTATGAATAACATTTGTTTTTCATAGATGGGTTTGAGATTTTTTTTTCCTTTAATTTTTCTACTTTCAAAGGAAAGGGACCCTCATTCTTGCATCAAAATTTTACCAATAAATTGGCCTGGGGAATCATACTCCACAATGAAGGTTTTTGTAATGTCAAGTGTCACCAATATGTTAGGATATTCTGGCACATAGGAAATATTTAAGTATAACTTGGTCTAGCATAGAGTTAGATAAAGTGTTTTTCTTTACTATGTACATTTATAACTTATAATTCGACGGTCACAATATGTAGTGATCTGATGGTTCAGTCTCTCGGTATTACTGACACTTCATCCATGACTTAACACCCGATTAGTCCATGATCTATATTTAAAGAGCATGGAGGGTCATTTTTCAGTAACTATTTATGAGAGAAGCTTATGTAAATTTTCTTTTTTTATATTAATGAATTTCCTGAAGTGGGCATGTTGGCTCAGGCCATGGACTGTTTCCCTCTTTGAGGGTTTTAACCACGTCAAATACTGGTGTACTGATTTGTCATCTATTTATGAGTGGTGACCTTTGGTGTTTGATGTAAGGAAGTTACCCTATAAATTCCTACATGGTATCAGAGCCATTTTGAGGGCCGCATCCATTGTTGATCCAAATCTGAAGCCGGTTTGACTGAATGTGACTGCTGTTTTCTAGATCTACTATTTGTGACCACTTTTGGGCTAGGAGAACTAATATTTTGTGTCTGCAACATATGTTACAGTGAGGAACCCCTTTTATTTCATGTGAAAAGGTTTCGGATTGCCCAAGTTATGTCATTTTAGATATGGAGGTATAAAGTATCTATTTTGTAGTTAATTTTATTAATCCCTCTATTTATTTAGGTTTATATATTTTTTTTATTTCCGTATCTATGCCCTCTTCTCTATGTATTCTCTTTTCTCTATGCTGTTTGCAATCTCGACAAATCATAAACAGGAAAACGAGTTTTTTTTGGTACGTATGCTCTTACCCCACGTCTTTGTGCGATCTCGGGAAATGAGAAATAGTGAAAAAATAGATAGTTTCCTGTAAGAGTAACATATAATGTTCTTTCGTAAGGCTTGTAACTTTTTTTTCCCGTATTTTGTGATTTTTTTGAAAGAAAAGGCACACATCGAAGAGCAAAAAAAAAAAAACCTTCCTCCTTTCAAACAATTAAAAAATCCGTTTACTATCTCACTTGGTGTAAAGTTAGTTTATGAGAATAGAGGTCTTGGGTTCAAGTCTCATTCTCAAGCTTATTTTTCTAAAAATCTTTTTGTTAAGTTACTTTTTCTTTTAAATCCCTTTGGCAAGTTGTCGGTTTTAAAAAGAGGGTTTTATTTAAAAAGCACATGTAAAAGTAACATTGTAAAAGTCACTCACTTATTTATAAAAGTGGGTCACTTAAAGTAATTTTTTTTAAAGTGAGCTTATTTTATTAAGTTTGGAAAAGGGGGGGGGGGGTGTGGTGGGGTGTTTAAAAAGTAGAACTTCATCGTCAAATTTCAACCTTTCACATAACTATTCAGCGTCTACAACACATTTTTTTTGAAAGGCATAACTTCTTCATTCGGAAGCCATTTTTACAGCCATTTTTTAGAACCAGCTTAATTTTTCATGATCTTTCCATTGAAGCATTTAGTTTCAGCCTTTTCAGCTTCAGTTTTTTTAAGAAAAATGGAAAATGCATGCTCGGTTATTCCTAACAGCACCAATTATTTCCAATGGTATCCTACATTATAGACTTACTTAGAAGTAAAGGGCTTTATATAATAGCCACATGACAAGAAACTAAACCTACCGATGGAGATAAAGCCACTAAATGGGAAAATAAAAGATCAAGATTGAGGATTGATAGGAATGTCCATTGCTCAAGATCTTTGGTTTCATATTGAAGAAATTGACACCCCTAATGCAGCTATGAAAAAGTTAAATAATATTTTTGGCATTCAAAATGAAATTAGGGCCCACTAGCTTGAAAATGAGTTTCTTACTTTGGACCCCAATAATTTCTCCTCTATTGAAGATTTTTTGTCCAAATTCAAGACCCTTAGACTTATTTTAGAAGGTTGTAAGGTAAAAAATGAATACGATAGCCTTATCTATTCCATTATTTCTAATATTGGCCCTGCATACTCTGTATTTTTTTCCACCTTCCATTCCACTAGAGAAGCCCTAATTCTCAGGGAACAACCTACAAGCCCCCCTCTTTTGATGCCGTTTGTGATTCTTTGATAAGATAACAAGAAAAACTCTTACACCTTGGTCTTATTAATACTATAAAATCTTCTAAGAAAGCCTTAGCAACCCAGTAACAACCATACCAAAAGAATCCTAAGAAGTAGCATCCTAAAAAGAATGGTCCTAACCAAAAGAGGGTCTTAAAATTTTTTAGCCGCAAACTGAAAAAGAAACTCAACAAACTGATAAGGCATATATAAAAAAAGTGAAGAATATAGATAAACATTGCAACTTTTGTAATCATGATGGCCACGTATAGTCAAAATTTTTTAAGAATATGGAAGCCTTGGAAGCATTAATGAATAAGGACAACATCATTTTGGAGAACTCTTCAACTTCATCTTCAGGAATGGGAAGTTTTTCTTGTGGTTTTCAAGTATCAATATCTGGTTATGCATTAAATGTATCTTCTTCTTCTCATTCTCATGAGTGCCTCATTGATTCTAGAGCCTCTTACCACATGGCTAAAAATAAAGTCTTGTTTTCTTCTTTAAATGATTGTAGCACCAAAAATATTTATGTTAGTGATTATAGATCTATTATTGTTGTAGGATCTAAAACCATTCATCTAGATAATGGTCAGTTTAATAATGTATTATTTGTTCCTATCTTGTCCTGCAACCTTCTATCTGTTTATCAGATAACTCATTTAGGTGAAGGGAAAATAGTAGAATTCTCACCTAATGATGTTGTAATTAAGGACCTCAAAGATCCTAGACATATTTTATCTACTGGAATTATTGATGATTCCACTAGGTTGTATAAGTTTCACAACTTTGGGTCATCATGTCTTCCCTCCGTTTTTTTTTCTCATAATGATGAAGTGATCAAAATTTGGCATGAGAGATTTGGTTACTTAAACTATCACTCTTTTCAAACTCTATGTAAAGAAAATATGGTGACATGTCTTCCTATGGTATATTACCGAGATGGTGTTTGTTCCGGATGTGTACTTCGAAAACATCATCGGGATAGCTTTGAAAAACATGCCTCTTTGCATGCTTTAGCCCATTTGCAGCTTGTGCATAGTGATTTATGCGGTCCACTTCCTGTTGTTTATTTCTATGGCTACAAATACTTCTTAACTTTCATTAATGATTTTTCCAGATGCACTTGGGTATACTTCTTAAAACCCAAGAGTGAATTTTTTAACATGTTCTTGGCCTTTAAGGCCTTTGTTGAGAAACAATCTGGACATCAAATTCTTACGTTAAGATCAGAAAATGGAGGAGAATATGTTAACAAAAAATTTATCAAATTTTTCACTTAGCATGGCATTCAATTGCAACATACTATTCCATATACTCCACAAAAAAATGGTGTAGCTAAAAGGAAGACTCACACCTTAAAAGAAATGGCTAATTGTATGCTTCAATCTAAAGTAATTAGTCTTTATTTTTGGGCAGAAGAAATTAACTGTGAAAATTACATCGTGAATCACACTCCTACTAATATTTAAGGAATATAACTCCAGAGGTGTTGGAGTAATCACCGCACCTCTATGGAATCTGTAATTCCAACCCTGGCGATCCTCGTTACCAATTTTGAAGTTTACCAAAACCTATGGGTTTTGGCGTAACAACAAACCTCTTTATGGTATCAAATCTTAGACCCAGGTTCGATTCCACCGAGCTACGTTTGAGGGGGGTGTTGATTCCCCCTAGCTGTATTTGAGGGGGGGTGTTGGAGTAATCACCATACCTCTATGGAATCTGTAATTCCCACCCTGCTGATCCTAGTTACCGGTTTGGAAATTTACCAAAATCTGTGGGTTTTGGTGTAATGGAAAACCTCTTCAAGAAGAAGCCTGGAGCTCAATCAAATCATATGTAAGTCACTTTTGTGCTTTTTTAAGTGAAGCTCAGGCTCATATTCTAGATGAAAAACATAAAGCCTTAGAACCAAAGAGTGAAAAATGCATTTTTGTTGGATATTCTGAAGATGTCAAAGGATATAGAATTATTCAACCAAAATCCAAAAATATAATCATTAGAAGAGAGGTAAAATTTGACGAAAATATATCACCTGCAAGCCTAGTTCGGTAGGTGTGCCACCTCTCTATATCTCTTCTATTTTTGATAGCATTCCTTCTAGTTCGGATGATGACAACGAGGATGAAAATACTCCTTGACCTCATCAAGGTATTCCTTCAGCTCCACAGCTTCCAAGTTTGGTCTGCTCTACTCGAGATGCAGTAGGTTCTCTGGCAGGTGACCCTGTAGATCAACGTCGTACACATTCTCAGTTCGAAAGAGCCTCTTCCTTAGAATTCGAAAGAGACTCTTCCTTATTGCTCAAGTTCCAGAAAATATTGATTCAGACACCATTCAAGAAGCTTCAGGTCATCCAGATTGGGATGAAGCTATGAATGGAGAATATTGTTCCTTATTGTCAAGCGATACTAGGGATCTTGTTCCTCTTCCAAAGGGAAGAAAACTTGTCAGATGCAAATGGGTTTACAAAGCAAAGTTCAGACTAGATAGAAAAGTGGATAAACATTAAGCTCATCTTGTTGCTAAAGGATTTTCACAATTTGAAGGCATTGAATGTACTAAAACCTTCTCCCCTGTTGCCAAAATTAATTCTATCCACCTTGTTCTTTCCCTTGCTGCCTCCTTTAAAGGGGAAGTCCATTAGATGGATGTTAAATCTGCCTTGTTACATGGAGATTTGCATGAAGAAATCTACATGGAACAACCCCATGTCTTTATCAAAAATGACTATAGCCTTATTTTTTTCCTTAGGAAGTCTCTCTATGGTCTCAAACAAGCTCCTCGGGTTTGGTATGCCAAAATGGATAGATTTCTCTTAGATAATGGCTTTTCTAGGTGTTATTCTGACAACACTGTCTACACCAAGAAAGTGGGTAGCTCATTCATCATCTTTGTTCCTTATGTTGATGATCTTATCCTTAATGGTAGTGATCCCAACCATATAAACCATGTGAAGTCTATCCTCAAAAATAAGTTTGAAATGAAGGACTTAGGACACTTGCATTATTTCCTTAGTCTTCAAGTCTTGCAATCCAAAGAAGGTATTAACATTTCTCAGTCCAAGTATGCTTGTGGTCTTCTACGCCAATTTCACATGGAAGACTGTAAGCCAGGCCCATCTCCATTCAGTCTAGAGTAAATATTTTAGTCACTTGTACTACCCTTGGATTTGGTGTTACCTTATACCATCAACTTGTTGGTAAACTTTCTTATCTAACCCATATCTGTCCTGACCTTTCCTTGCCCATTGGTCTTGCTGCTCTGTTTATGCACGAACCTCATGAAATTCACTGTAAAGCAGCTAATATATTCGAGGTACAGTTCAGTTCGAGATTCATTACAATGCAGGATCATCTCCATTGTTGATTGGTTTCATTGATTCTGATTCGGCTGGTGACCGTGATGATTGAAATTCTACTGCAGGATATGTATTCAATATTGGTTCTGGACCTATTACATGGTCTTGTAAGAAACAAAGTGCCATCTCTCTTTCTTCGATACAAGTAGAGTATCATGGTGAAATTGAAACCAGCAAGGAAGCCACATGGCTTTGTCATATCATGTCTGAATTTGGTCTTCATTAGTAACATCCAACTACACTTTGGTGTGATAATCAGAGTTCCATTGATCTATGAAAAGATCCAGTTTAGCATCAGCGTATGAAACACATTTAGATTCATATACACTTCATCATAAATCTCATTCATGATTATGTTATTGAAGTGCAATATTGTTCAACCAACGATCAATTTGTCAATATCTTTACAAAGGCTCTCACAGAAACGAAGTTTACCAAACTTTGATATATGCTTTCAGTTCAAGAAAGTTATCAATAATGGGGGATAGGATCTAATGCCTCATTCCTGCTCCTATTGTGTCACCTTTGTAAATAATTTAATCCTATCCCGAGTTGTTCTTAAGGGGGGATGTTAGGATATTTTGACACATGGGAAATATTCTCCTTTTGTGTCACCTTTATAAATCCTTGAATCCTATCCCAAGTTGTTCTTAAGGAGGGATGTTAAGATATTCCGACACATAGGAAATAGTTAAGTACAACTTGGTCTAGCGTAGATTTAGGTAAAGTGTGTTTCTTTACTATGTACATTTGTAACATATAATCTGTCAGTAATGATATGTAGTGATCCAATGGTTCACTCTCTCCTCAGTATTATTGACACTTGACTCGCGGCTTAACACCCGATTGGTCCATGATCTCTATTTAAAGAGCATGGAGGGTCATTTTTCAGTAACCATTTATGAGAGAAGCTTATGTAAATTTTCATTTTTATATTAATAAATCTCCTAAAGTGGCCGTGTTGGCTCAGGCTGTGGGTTGTTTCCCTCTTTGGGGGTTTCAACCAAGTAAAATACTGGTGTACTGATTTTTGCTCTATTTGTGAGTGGTGACCTTTGGTGTTTGATCTAAGTAAGTTACCTTGTAAATTCCTACACAAGATGGGAGTTGTACACATAGCCTCTGTATGTTCTTCAAAAGATTTGGTTCCTTATTTAGTCAAAGAGAATTATTCCTTATTCAATAATTTTGTTCAAGGTGATGCTATTTGACTGTAATTCTTGACAAACTTGTGATACTATCCTTTCAATCCTAAGAATCCTTTGAGTTTCTTCAATGGATTAGGGATTTACATTCCCTCATAGCTTTGATTTTTCTAAGATCCACCTTAACACCCTTGTGTGATACAATATAACCTGTTGTAGATACTAGAAAACCCTCCAAAATTTTGAGCTCTTTAAAAACATTTGAGCCTCTAATGATCATGTCCTCATTTTGTTTCACTCCATCAAGGTCATTTCATGCTTGGTTATGTCCTCCTAAGTATTCAAGATTACTTTGAAAAAATTCTAAGTGTCGGTACTCTTTTCTCTCATAAGCCTAGGGCATATTTTCTTTCATAATGATTTTTTCATCCACAGGCCCAATGCACTTTCCTAGAACAACATATATTTATTTGGTAGACCAATGCACTCCTCAAATCTATTATTGGTGCAATTCCCCGCCTTAGCACATGTGCACTTTTCAGAAACAGCCCCATACACTCACACACTTTTTGGTGCTAGCATATAACTTGAAACTCCGCTCTAGTTGCACGGGTGGAATTTTTATATAAACAAATCAACCCCAAGAGCTCATTACATATTCATTTGTCAAATTGGAGCTTCACACACTTCTGGAGTTGTTGGGCGATTTAATTGTGAGTTAAATCTTTGTCATTAAATGGTCAACTCGAGATTCTTGAACCGATGAGGTATACGAGCACTATATGTAGTAGGTGATTATTTCTCAGAATAGATTAATATAATGCAAGAAACTTGAAACTAATTACAAATAAAATAATGAAAGCAAATGAAAAGCAAGTGCACATGTTCTTTTTCAAGCATGTTCTTTCTCAATCATTTTCTCTCTCAAAGACTAGCTCTACGAAAACCAACAATTCTAATGTACGCAATGAAATGAAAAAGTAATTTAATCTAGTAGTCTATGAGATTACTAATGTGAGATTAGTAGTGTGCCAATCCAATCCAAATAGAAGGAAATTAAATCAATATTAACAAAACAACATTAATGAAATAAACATAAAAACATATAATCAAAATAACATAAAATAAACTAAAGTAAACATGCATAAATGAAATAACACAAATAATTACAACAAAGTAAAATGGTGCACAAGCTTCGGTTGATGGGGGTCCTTCGCTCCTTAGTAAGCACATCAAACTATTATCAAAACTTGGAGATCAAAGTAGCAACATGTATTTTATAAAATGAAGTTGGAGAAATGTCCAGAGATATACAATAACTAAACTCTCTTCCTCTCTATCCTCAGTTTACAAATTATATTAATCATATCTTGGATGGAACACCTTTGAATGAAGGATGCACTCCTATTTATACAAAAACTTAAGGTAACTAATCAATACATGTATATCAACAAATTTCTCCTACATCCACAATTATCTCTTGTGGTTACAATCAATTACCTAAAAATATGAGATACAAATCCTCTCACACATATTTAGGAGACGCATATAAAAACATCCATGATTCCTCTCATTTGAATGTGCTTAGTCAATGATCCAAATCTTCTACAAATACTCCACAAATCTTCATGAGTTGAAACTGAAATTCGAATTTGTGGTTGAGTGGCCAAAAAAAACTCTTCTAGAATCTTTAAATATGCTTACAACATCATAAAATGCATCTCACTTTTAGATATATATGAAAACATGCTAATTTCCTAATATTTAATCATAAATGATCTTAAAATACTTAAAATAAATTACTTGGAAAATAATAATGATAAACCCATATGATAATGAAAATGGTATTAATATAGGGTTATGGAGTTGCAGAATATGGTAAATAGCTATGGAATATGGTAAACTTATATAAATGAGGGTGAAAGAGGATGACATTTTGGAAGTCGAACATTTCCCCCCAAATGAAGATGTTGCATGTCGTAATGCAACTTTGCATTGATTCCTTTAATCATAGCTTGATATTCTTGAAATGTTTTTCTTTTATATGAACTTTGGCTTTGTATTTATTTTCTTTCAACTTTGCATCATTATATCATTTGATAAATTTATTCTCTTTTCAAAGTGTACTTTGAAAGACATTTGATTGCAACATATTTTTTATGGTTGGTTCTTGTGTGACAACCAAAACTTTATGAGTATTGGTTCTTGTGTAGCAATATTTTTCTTATTTTTGTTGCATAAAAATACTTGAACACATTGAGAATTCCTTTTTAAGGCCCCATAGTGGTTTCCATCCATTAATGTGCTTATTAATTGACCATTACAAAACATATATAATTTTAGAATCAAAATGAAATAATAGTTGGTTGGGAAATATATGTTGGTCAATAATGTATGAGGAATATGTAATATGGAAAAAAAGGTAATGAATGTTTCCCCTCCCCCAACTAAATATATTTTCAGTTTTTGGAAAATGAGAAAGGGGATATAAATGCGGTGAGGGATTTTCCAAAGCTGCAATTTCATCATTTAGGGAATTACATGATTAAAGATTAGAAAACAACATACATTCACCTACCTGAAAAGTGGACAAGCTATGTATATGAAAGAGTGTGGTTGCTTACGTTGGATCATGGAATGTGAAGTGAAAAAAAACTGATCTAATTCTTCTTTCTATTGGTTTTATGAATACAGGATGAGTCTGATTTGAAATTGGAATATTTATTGCTCGGGAAATTTTACTGCTGATGAACTCTAAATTTGAGTCATTATTTATTTGAACACTACTGCAAGCTGTTGAAATCATATAGTTTTCATTCATTCCTAATCAGTGGCATAATTCTTAATTATGTGAATAGATGTGTCGATGTCGAACATATAAATAAATTGTTGGATTACCAGCCATTAATGAATTTCATTAACCAAGACGAGACTACTCACTAGTGATGTCAATGAGAGTCAATATTCCTAAGTACATATTACTAGGTATGAATAGATGTGTTGTAGTTGAGTCACCTAGAAGATCTGAAAAACAAGGGAAATTGATGTATTGTCACTGTTTATTAGTGAGAGAACTTGCCATTAAGGCATGCAAGCCTCATGGTACTAGAAATATCTCTAGTCTTGATCCTAGGTGATTTGTCGGAGTTCATGGGTCAAGACATGTTAGAAGGGAGGCCTTAATGAATCCATCATCCAAGGCATGTATAAAATAATAATTTGAAGGACCATAGATGAAATATTTGTATTATGAAACAAGGTTTATTTGAAAAAAAATGAAGAGGAGAATCGGGCGACCCAACATTGTAAGGGAGTTGAATGACTTTATTTTTGGGTTAAGGGTGAATGAAAATGAGGCAGGAAATTATGAAGATTGTAAAGGGAAAATGATTTTTGAAATTTTGTAGGGAGATGGAAATTAATGGATGGACTGTCAGCTTAGAAAGTGGAAAATGAATAAGTTCATAATGACATTAGTGGCATTTAGAAAGGTTTTTTTGGCAGCAATTGACATGGTGGATGTGTTCAAGTTATCAACTTCACGATTTATTTTGGAGCATGATTTTCTTTGGAAAATGTGGTATTTGAAAGCCACCCATGCATAAAGTAGTATTGTTATCATCCTCAACCCTAAAAAAATTTATCACTAATCTGCAATAAAATGTCAGATCTACAAAAATTCACAAATGGTGCTTAATGAAATAGATTCAAGGGAAAACAAATACATTTTTACCAATTAAAAGTGGTGCATTTTAGACTATCTTTCTTTCTATTTACATGTTTTGAGTGCTTTAAAAAGGAAAATTAGAGTAAATGCATGAAAAACATGATTTGATAATTTTATTTCTATTTTCACGAAGTTTCGAGGTCGATTTTCTACAAAATCCAAAAAAATGACCATTTTGTATTGTCTAAAATGTAGATGAAAAATATTTCATGGCGTAAATATCGACCAAAACTTTCTAGCAACGCTTGAATCGTAAAAAACAAACACCGTATGGGAAGTTTGTGACTATTCTACATTTTTGGCAAAAATGTAGTGAGGGGTGCCACGTGGCAATCGAGAGGGTGCATATGGATACCAAAGTGGGTAGATGACATGGCATGCAGACGTGGTGAGCTGACTATTCAAAGTGACATGGTGGAAAATGGGAAAAATTTGTAACGCTGATCAATTTTATGTTTCCACATGGACTAATGCAATGCATCCAAATCGTAGTGAAATTGTTGCCTAATTAACGATTGTCAAAATTGTAGAATAGTTAACAATTTTTTGCTTTTATTGAATCTGAATTCATGACCTCTCTTTTAAAAATTCAAAGACATACCAATAAACCACAATTTGAATTTATGAAATAGGAGCCATAAAAAATGTTAATTAAAGTTAAAAGTATTAATCATTTTACAAATTTGACTAATGAGGCAACAATTTCACAAATGCTTAGAAAAACAAAATTCAAAATTTTTAGAAGAAAATAAGTGTCTAAGGGCAATTTTCAAAACAAAATATTTGATTTATAATTAAACTCATCTTCTTTCCAAAAAGAATGGATCTCACAACCAAGTTATTCTATAAAAATTGGGAAAACCTTGAAGCTACAACTTAGAAATTGTTATTTTTTAATTTTTTTTTTGCATTTAGCTACAAGGTGTGTTACATCAAAATTCGTGGGTTATTTTCTTACAAAATATATATTAGATTTTTCTCAAATTTTGTGGGCATGTTCTCACTTTTCTAATGTTTATGCACACCAAAAATAAACACCATATAATCAAAATTGTTGTAAACTTCAAAAAACAAATTATCACAAACTAAAGATCGGATTGGGCTGAAATTTTGTGGGAATTTTCCTATGATCCTAATGTTTCTACATACCAAAAATTGGATCAATTCAATGCATTGATCTCGAGATATAAGTGAAATGATTGAAGGTGGTGATTCTCATTTTCTTGGAAACCGTGAAGCGGATCAAGGCTGAAATTTATAGGGATTGTTCATTATAATATTATGCACTTCATGTACAAATATTATGATAACACGGTTCCTAGTTTGTGATATATCTTCAGTTTAATTTCTACATTTTGTATTTTGTTTTTTATTTATTTTAATTTGGTTTTCTAAGATAAAAATACAAATTTTTATTTAAGTGATACAAATCAAATTGAATGAAATTTTATTAGCAAACAGAGGCAAATCAATTTGAAGATTGAAGGCAAAAACTAATTTAGGATTTTTTGACATCGTCAACAACTTAAACCATTCCTAAAAAAAATTCAAAGCCATTTATTCGATTTCTACTTTCTGATCTTCTAGGCCGCAACAAGGCATAAGAAGAGAGCATAATTTTAACAATTATTATTGCGTTTTAAAATATAAAAATTAGAAAGCATAGGAAAAAAATCACACATCATATTTTTAGCTCTTCCTCTTTCATGAATGTCCATTTTCCTCATAAATATTCCTACCAATGGCTAGTGAATGAAGTGGCTCTTATTGCACCATAATTAAATCACAAAACAAAAACAAAATCATGTTTTTATTCACTTATTCTACCCTAATATACCTAAAAAATGAAAAAAATTTCTTCAAGTATATTCATATTTTCAATGTAACCATCTACGAATCAAGATCTCTAGCATGCTCATATCCAATTTTGAAAAATATATTTGTATGTCCTCTGGGATATGAGAGACTAGTTGTACTTTTGGTGAAACAATTTGTTGAAGAATGAAGGAATGTTGTGGCCTAGTAACTGCTAGTGCTTGGAACCAATCTTCAATGTAGTCCTTTCTTTCCTAATTCTCTTCATTATTTATCATGTCTTGAATTTTTTTATGTAATTTTCCCTTCATCCTCTAAAGGGTACCAAGGATCTGGAGACAAACATGCTAAAAATTATTCAATTTCGAGCTCAAATGGTT
The DNA here is from genome assembly GCA_034641835.2 of Pinus albicaulis. Taxonomy (NCBI): domain Eukaryota; kingdom Viridiplantae; phylum Streptophyta; class Pinopsida; order Pinales; family Pinaceae; genus Pinus; species Pinus albicaulis. The sequence goes on along the minus strand of CM076583.1, from coordinate 897,785,886 downwards.
GCTTCTCATTAGTTATAGTCCATTGGATCTCTTGTTCTTTTACTACATCTTGGGATGCAACTCTATCCTTGGTGGCTATTCTGCAACTAGGATAAGGGATTGAGAAGACACTTATAGGGGCATATCATTTTATTCCCAACAAATTATTGAGCATCATTTTAGTTCCTTTGTTGGTCCAGAACTCTTTTTTCACAAATGAATTAGTATTGAGACTCTTACATTATCCAAAAACAATTTAAATTCATGAATCCTATATTATTTTAATAATATTTTAACCGTGCATATAAGAATGAATGCAACAACCATGACATTTTCTAAACTTTCAAAATAAGCACCTATGTATACCTCCCAAACAACAATGCCAAAATGTTGGGTGATTTAATTGTGAGTTAAATCCATGTCATTAAATTTCCAACCTGAGTTCGTGAATTGATGAGGTATACATGTAATATATGTATTAGGTGATTATTTCTCAAAATATATTAATCTAATGCAAGAAACTTGAAAGTATTTGCAAAGAAAATAATGAAAACAAATGGAAAACAAGTGCACATGTTCTTTCTCAAACATGTTCTTTCTCAATCACTTTATCTCTCAAATACTATTTCTACGAAAACCAATAATTATAATCTAAGATATGAAATGAAAAAGTAATTTAATCTAGTAGGATATGAGAGTACTAATGTGATATTACTACTACGATATTACTAGTGTGTCAATCCAATCCAAACACAAGGAAATTAAATCAATCTTAATAAAACATCATCAATGAAATAAACATAAAAACATATAGACAAAATAACATAAAAGAAACTAAACTAAACATGCATAAATGAAATAACATAAATATTTACAACAAAGGAAAGAGGTGCGCAAGCCGCGATTGATGGGTGGCCTCCACTCCTCAGCAAACACATCAAACGATTATAAAATATTGGAGATCAAAGCAACAACATGTATTCGATAAAATGAAGTTGGAGAAAGTTCCAAATATATTATAATAATTAACATCTCTTCTTATCTATCCTAACTTTACAAATTACATTAATCATATCTTGGATGGAACACCTTTGAATGAAGGATAAACTCTTATTTATACAAAAACTTAAGATAAGTAATCAATAAATGTAGAGCCACAAATCTCTCCTAGATCCACAATTATCTCTTGTGGTTACAACCAATTACCTAAAAATATGAGATAAAAATCCTCTCACACATATTTAGGAGACATATCAAAAAATCCATGATTCTTCTCCTTTGAATGTGCTTAGTCAATGATCCAAATCTTCTACAAATACTCCACAAATCTTCATGAGTTGAAATTGAAATTCTAATTTGTGGTTGAGTGACCAAATAAGACTCTTCTAGAATATCCAACTAAGCCTACAACATCATAAAACTCATCCCACTTTTATATATATATGAAAACATGCTATTTTCCTAATATTTAATCATAAATTCTCTTAAAATACTTAAAATAAATGACTTGGAAAATAATAATGATAAACCCATATGATCATGAAAATGGTATTAATGTAGGGTTATGGAGTTGCAGAATATGGTAAGAAGCTATGGAATATGGTAAAATGATAGAAATGAGGGTGAAAGAAGATGACCAATCTCTGACCCGCGAAAGCGCACACATCATGTTCCGGGTAAGTCTATACTTTGTTGCACTTTGAGATTGCACTTGTTATCTATCATTTCAATTTTGTGATTTTGTCTTTTATGTCCCTTCATAGACCGTAAGTGTTCATATTCCTTAACAGTTCAATATATATATATATATATATATATATATATATATATATATATATATATATATATATATATATATATAACTTGCATTCCATTGAGTTCATTTGTGCCTCTCAATGCACCTCCCTCTCACACTTAGTCTATTTTTTTAGCATACCTTGCACTGGTGTCAAACACACAAATATTCCAGCTGAATTATTAGTGCATTGCGTGCTCTTATTTGGTAGACACATCAAACCCTTTTCTCCAACACTTGCACCATGGACCCATCACGTAGGGCCTCTTCTCATTGGCACATAACATGCTTCCATGGCCTTGATCCAAATTCCCTTGCTCCCTAACTATGCTTCATGCATCGTCATCAATGCTTTCACTTACCTGGTGCACTATGCACTTCCAATGCCTAGTTAAACCAACTTTTATCTCTAATAATGTGCCATGTTACCAAATCATGTGGTCTCACTTTGATAGTACATTGCACACCCATAGGTGATATATACATCAACTCTTGGCCATCACAAATGTTCCATGTGCCTAATAAGAAAAATCTCTCACCCTAGCATGATGTATGCTTCTAATGATCAGACACACTAACCGTTATTCCTAGACCGTGTGCCTTGTGCTTAACATAGGTTTTTATATCAGCTCTAGTGCATTGCATTCTCTTAGTCCCTAGTGCAATCAAGATCTATCTCTACCCTATGTGCTTGCGCCCAACCTTGGTGCACTATATTTCTATAGTCAATATTTTTCCATAAAATAAATAAGATAGAGTAGGTGTTTTTGGGACTAATTGTGTGCCTTTCCATGAGCGAACTTCAGTTTGAAGGTACTAAAACTCTGGAGCCTATCAGTCTATAATCTTGTACTAACACTGTAACTTTATTTACAGGGAAATGACATGCAAGAGAGGCCACTAAAAGCAATATTGAAAGCGTTGTGGACAGTTTGAAATCCAAAGCACCAATCCTAGCAGACACAAGATGCTTCATAGAAAAGTTAGACACCTTGACATGGTAGATGATATTTAAGGATTTTGGTCAAGAAGGAGTTCCCATATGATCTAGATGATAGGGAAGTGTATATCAATATCAAAAGGTCCATATTCCACAAGGTTTATTGTTGATATATAGTGCTACTCTATGAAAAAACAATTGGGTGGATATTGCAGCATAATGATCCTGATAAGTGAAAATGAAGAATATATTACCACATACCAGACCCATGATCTTCATTCATATTATAAGCTTCCAACACTAGAGGAATACTTGAATTTGAAATTCTATGTTTCTTTCTTTTTTCATTATTCTAAAAAGGACATTCTCAAGACATGGTGACAAGGACTGAACAAGTTTTGCTAGAAGCCTGATGGGATTTACAGAACTAAGTCATTAAAGAAAGTATATCAATATATGATGGAAATATGGTATAGGTTGTATGGGTGTGAAAATTTAGAATTATTTTAAGAAGGATGGGTCTATATGGTCTACCCATGTATTTCTTAGGGGAAAAATTTCAATTGGTCTGACCTAATAGCCCAACAATTGCAAAAACAATGTCTCGCAAGGTGAGTAGCTTGAGTTTCATATGTCAACCTACTTTTTAGATGGAATTTGTGCCAAGAATGAATTCCCAGATATAGATGGAAGTGGACCAAACAACAACCTCTTGTCCACATCTACTGCAAGATATTTTCATAAACTAACTATAGGGGGATGTATCTCAAGATAACTATGCAATTCATCGCAATATAATTCAAGATGATATTTGGATTTGAGGCACCTTACATGAGTTATAAGGCCAAGGAAACCATAGTTGAAGTTGCAGACTAGTTGACATCATCTCAGGGTACATTTATTAGGATATTTGAAGCTTATAAGAGTCCACATCTTATACCAAAATTTGTAACATATAAAGTGGTCATGAAAGAGGCTTGTTACCAACTTTGTATAGGATTTTGAAGGATATCAGAGAAATCGAAGAAGTCACCTTGGCCCATTTCACCCTTGAAAATAGGTTCATACAAACTCAATAATTTGAAGGTATAGGCATAAATTGAATAACTTAACCATCTCATATTCGATGATATACCACTCATATTAAAAATCTATGGTCATGGTTAAAAGTCAAATCATTCCTATATTTATCCAAAATTGGTGTGGAGGGCCTCACATAAATGGTATGTGGTTTCAACAAACCCGCACGCCGAAACGAACCATGTTGAGCTAACTTACACATCACGATCACCTGCACGTCAATGCATTCTACATCAAGTGATCCTTCCAGGTTAATTCAGCCACATAATTGTACATGTGCCAAAATGACATAATTGGAAGACCCTTAATACTCTATGATTCTGCCAAAGTTTTAAACATAAAAAGTAGGGTTTGATTCAACCATTCATTTATTCTACCGCATGCTACCAATAAATTGAAATAGAAAACTTTTCAACTTGCTGATAATTATTGGTGCTACCTTGGTCTCCTAGCCTACGCACAATACTTAATTTGTCAATTATTTGTAAATCCCCTTCCTTAGTCTCAATTTTTTCTCTATGCATTCAAAATTATAAAATGAAAAAAATTAAAGTTTGCCAATCACAAACTTAATACCATTCCATCATTTGATAGAGAATCAGACATTGATGACACTCGTTGTCCATTTCACTTCTTGGCCATTCAACAACAAGATTTACATGACTATAATGATTCAAATAACCTCTTTTGTCTAGGTAAATTAGGGTTATATCATGCAATGGTTCACTTTGTTTACGAATTTCCTAAATTCATCAGCTTGTTGGGAAATTGTTTTGTTTCTCAAAAGGGTTTGGTAATTTTTTCAAAGGGTAAGAATATTTTTCAAGTTACTCCCAAGTTCATTTGGAATGCCTTCCAATTTCCCTCTACTAATAATTTACAACCATTCTCTGATGAAACCCTGGTTCAATTTTATCAGAATCTACCTCAATCTAATCAGGAAAATAAGTTTAAGGTGATATTACGCTAATGTATCAAGTACCTCAACTAGCCCCTCATTATCATTTAGCCTCATTATTTGAGATTTCTCAACATGTCCTGGATGTCATTCTCTCTATTCTAGGAGAGGACAGTACTGGAGTAGTGAATGAAAAAGCTTTAGGTTTTCTTAGTCTAATGTTACAACTAGATGTTACCCTAGATATATGCACCTACTTGGCTCAATAAATCAATTTCCAGTTTTAAAATTTTCCAAATGTCATTTGTTTTAGATATCATTCAAATAGATTTCATCAATTTATATATATGCATGGTGACAAGTTCAACCATCTAAATTTAAGTATCTGAAATGCACAAAGTCAACTAAAATCAATGGTTGACTGCATGAGTTTAATCATAAAGGAGAAAAATGAGGTAATTTCTCATTATTTGTCCTATGTGGCTCTTACTATTATAAATGATCAAGTTCCTCCTAGAATTTTTCCTAAGGAAAAGGAGAAGTTACAACTTAGCAAGGGCACCAGAGTGGGATATTGGTTCCTTTTTTAAGAGTACACAAAGATACGACTATATGGAGGAGAAGTAGAACCTTATCATCCTCCACTATTCTTGCCAATGAGGATTTTATATCTAGAATTTATAGGACAAAGTTTAAATGTTGATCAAAGAAATTTTGTCTCTAGGCGTAAGGAGTACATGTATAAACTTGAGAAGGACGTGGGACCATTTATTGTTAATAATATAGAGGTTGTTAAACATATAGAAGATATGATGAAAGAGTTTAATTTTGCAAAATATGAAGCTTGGAAATATAATCCTTATTATATTATCTTTGATAGAAGAGTGAATGTTGGCTCAAGGAATTATATTCATGAGAGTAATCTAGAGTTAGAGAGGTTAAAAAATCAAGAGGCTTGGGTTAATAATCCATTTGGTAAACCTTCAACTGAAATCTCATGGGAGAAAGAAATTGTTATTCAAACTCCTGTAATGAAAGAAAAGAGCTTAGAAAGGCCAATCTCAGAGTAATCAAATGTTGATATGGAATATTAGAAAGAAAAAAAGAGGGCCAATATTCAAGAGGAATATTATATTGAAAATATAAATATCAAATTGAGAGAACAACCTTCACAACATTCCGGTTTTGAAATGCGGCTAGAGAATCCTAAATGGATAACTCCTTCCCCTACCTCTTCTGGGATGATAGATCATCTTGTTAGGAAGATTGCATCTTGAATAGAAAATTTTCAAAAGAGTTATAAGAAAATTATAGATAAGAGCCAAAACACAAGAAAATATATTCCCTCATAGTTTTCAACAAAATCCTCTGCATATTATCAAACAAGATAGATTTCAACAATGGACTTAGAAATAAATCAGCTAAAGTTATCATTTTTCCATCCCCTTGTTCAATCAGTACCAGTAGGGCCATATTGCAAAGCCATAAACTTTTCTTTTGATATAAATTAAATTTCTATGTGAGACAAAATCATTCTGCACAAAAAATCTTGAGAAATAATTTATAGTGATATTTCCAAAAGTGCCTTAACAATAACTAAAGAAAAATAATTGCTTGAAAAGGTTACTAACCAGTTGAGGCAAGAAAAGTAAAATTATAGGGCCAAACAAGTCCAATTGGATGAATATAAGAAATTGATAGTCAACTTGGGGATTTATCTAGTTGATAGAGAAATAATTAAGGTTATATTAGAATAATGAAGTAGCAATGAAGTCTTTGAGTAAAAAATTGAATATTCCAAGTTCTAAACATGTCTAGACAACAAATATTTTCCAAGTAGAAAAGGAGACAGAGCAATTCATTGAAAAATTTATAAAAATGAATAGTGAATTCACCAGCTTGCAAAATAAGACTTAGGATTTGGAGCACTCCCTTCAAATCCATGCATGTGTTCCTCCCATTTTATTTGACCTAGATTCCTAAGATCATTCAGATAATATATCCAAAGTATTATCTAATCTTAAGATCTTAGAAGTTGAATTGATAAAAACACACGTCAATTTAGCAAAAGAAAGAGAACAGTTAAATATTAAAGAAACACATATTATCTTGGAAAATGAAAGAAACAACAAGTTCATACAGGAAAATCGGGTTCCTTAGGAATATATTAATAAACTTGAAGAAAAATTGAGGGGAGAGGTTTCCTTGTTGAAAGAAAAATTGTCAGTTTGGGATGAAATTACACAGGAAACACACAAATTCTGGGACTATAATCATATTCCGATTATAAAGAGAAATAAATATGAATTAAAATATAATGTCCCAAAAGCTAAGAAAATAATAAAAAATTGAATGGAAAATCTCCAAATTAGCTTAGGGCACTAGACGTGGTTCACAAAGCCTATTTCATTAGAGAAGTCAGAAAGGTTATCAAGAAAAAAATTCTTTGAATCCAAACTTCTAATAGACCAAAAGAAGTTCAAAATGCAGTCTTAGTGTTTAACAATAAATTTGATTAGAGAACAAGAGATGGATATCCCAGCTGTTCGGAACAAAATGGCAAGTTACTTTCTTGGGAGGCTTATTAGAAGGAACTAACAAATAAGACTCAATTTGGAAAGACTCGTGAATTATTATAATATCTAAAGGGCTAAACCATTATCACTTATCTACATCTTGACTTTGAGTGCCCGTGGCTAGTAAAAACCATGTTCGTGGCCAAATTAGATTATACCAAGCATTCCAATTTGTAGATAACTTGTCAAGAAATTGTTGAGTATCCAAATCTGGACAAATAAATCTTGGAAATATGTGAGAGGATGATCACACCTCAAGTGGCAGAAGTAGTGGAACCAAGAACCAAACCATGACATGTCATATTCAAAATTGTCCTGATTTGAATAATTATTTTAGAGGATATCAAATTTCTCTTTGTGAGAAAAATTTTGTATATAAATATTTCTTCAAAATAAGTTAATGTATGATGCAAAAAATATCCCTTAAGATAAGTGCATATTTATTAATGTTACATATTATGGAAAAATACTTATTTCTTATTTTAAGGGGCCTTAATAGGCACTCCATTAATTTCAACACTATAATTTTATCTTTTTCTCTTTGTCACCCTCACTAATTTTCAGCCATGGTTCAAGCATTTGATTCCTCTTGGCCCAAGTAAAAACATTGTTTATCTTATTTATTCTTCATTCCATTTTTAATCATTGAAAGTATGTAACTATGAATAAAAATGGAAATGTGTTGGGTCTTGATTTGTCTTCAATATTAATTCAGCATTAGATGCAAAGGTGGATTGTCTCCGACCATTTATTTATTAAAAAAAAATCTTTAAAATAGTTATTAGTTTTGTGGATGTCCTGGGCACTAGTTCTTTCAGCTAACAACTGTCTCCAGTGAACAACATTTACATCAAGTTTTATTTTAAGGCTCAATATTATATGTATATGTATATGTATATGTATATGTATATGTATATGTATACATATACATATACATATACATATACATATACATATACATATACATATACATATACATATACATATACATATACATATACATATACATATACATATACATATACATATACATATACATATATACATATATACATATACATATATATACATATATACATATACATATATATATATATATATATATATATATCTATATATATATATATATATATATATATATATATATATATATATATATATATATATATATATATATATATATATATATATATATATATAGTGTGAGTAGATATCTTATAGCCAATACTTGATGGTTAAGGATCCACATTCCATCGAAATTCGAATCTCGGAAGAATTGAAATGGGACTCTCAGAAAAATCTTTGAGGACTCTGGATATGACATGGTAAGCATATAAACTATGTGAATTATTATATCACCTATGTTCTCTTCAGACACCTATCATAATAAATGTGAATATATGACACATAGATGTGGTTCATCACTGCTACACGTTCTCATCCATTCCATAAATAAAAACACAATTAGTTTTATATGATGAGATTGATGCCCTCATTTCGGAGGATAATTGGATGGTCAAATTTGAATAGTGGGGGGAGAGGGGTGGTCTCATGGAATTATCTAGGGGCACCTCATGACATCAGTCAGAAGGGGGTTGGGCTGCACTATCAAGGTTTTGCCTCCAAGTTCCGCACCTCCCATCGAATGACTACTATCCACCTAGGAAAATAAAAGATATGTAGGGGGTGTTTTAGTACTCAACAACCCAAAATTATATAGTTAATATTAGAAATAATAAATAATGGGAACCCTTTTTAACCTTAGATAAAATACCTTAGTTTTAAATAAAATAAGAAAATTTAAGATGTTTGTCACAAAAAAATGGTTGAACGAGACAATTCCCTTATCGGAACTTTTATATCGAAGTTTAGGCTCAAAATGCTATATTCATAAATAATCTACCTATAGGATTTTTATCTAAATGCATTATTTGGAAAAAAAATTATCAGAAATTTTTCAAAAATTATAGCATGTCTCATAAATGAATCTCCAGTACAAGGCCTCCAATTAAAGTTTCAAATATTTCTAAGCCTGAATAATAAAGCACTTCTTAGTGAATATAATAATCAAAATCCTGACCCCACAATAGTGTCACATGGCATTTAGGAATTTTCATATCGGTACTTTTCATATGAGCACCACATAAAATCATCTGATATTCTGATCCTCTGATCTCTGATATTTCCTATTGTCGATCCTCCGATACTTCGATATCCTCATATCTTTGATCTTCAATATTCCCAAACACTGATCCTCCGATAAATCTCTCCTTTATCTATAGGAACTTACATAATGAAATTCCCATATCAAAACTTCCTATTAGATGTCACTCCTTTAAATCCCCTATATAAAACCTCTGATACAAGACCTCTGATAACACTTCCTGCTTATGTTTATAGCTGTTACATTTTAATAATAATCCTATCATAAGGAAACGATATCACATGTTTCAAAGATGAAACCATATGAATTCTCTGATAAAACCCTCCAATATGATGACATGTAAAAAAGCTGATGTCAACCCATGTTTCATCATTTAATGGCCAAATGTATCAAATTTATAATTTCGAAGTTCTAAATAATTTGGTTATTGTGGCTTCATGTCACCAGATTTTGATCGTAATGACATGAATTTATGTGAAATGAGCTATCTTCTCTAAGGAATTATATAGTTAAGAAATTTTCCACTTATCCCCATGTTTTCTCTCCGCAATCCAGCCCTGTTAACCGAAGCTCAGCGAAAATGTCTAAGGCAGTAAAAGCTAATAAGAAATCCACAAGTCAACAACAATCAGTTCCTCCTCCACATGAGACTACTGAAATTATTCCGCTATTTTCGTACATGGACTGTACTCTAGATGTCAGAACCTCCTCATGGGAAGCTATGTACAAGATATTTTAGGATGAAAAAGACAAGGTAGTGGAGAGAAATGCTAAAGATAATGATTCTACTTCAACCTCTGAGTGAACCTGGAACAATGTTGCTAATTATTTCTTACATAGAATTGCAGCTTGAAAAAAGATATTTCCTTATACAGAAATGATTAAATGGGTCATTGATAATTTAAATATTTTAGAGAGAGTTTTCCTAACTCTAAAACAGATAGTTATTGGGCCATTTACCAGTGAATATTTACACAAAATGTATAAATTTTCATTGCACCAGAAGAAATACAACGAGAAATTTGTGTAGAAACCCATGAGTGAAAATGAGGATCAGTTAGAACCCAACAAGAAAAGGAGAAGAGATCCCAACAAACATAAGCATGAGGATAAGGGTATGTGTAATATTGCTTCTCGTGTCAGAACATTCAATTATATAGCTGCCATGATGTGTAGAATATATGGATATCCTAATACCCATAAATTCTCAGACCAGTGGGTACTATTAATTGATTCTTCCTCAGATGGATGAATTATGGATTAGGGTACTATATTTTCTGATATTATAGGAAACCAAATCCTAAGTTATAGGAAAAATAAATTTTTTTCTTAGAATACTGCTCCCCCATTCTACATGAGTTCCTATATAATGGATGTTATTTATTTCACCTATTATTTTACATCAATGGGATGGAAATGGATCATAGAGGACCCTACACCTAACCATATTCATCATGACATACTTCGGGAATCCAAATTCTAGCCTCATTTATACAAAATGTTCCATGGAGTTATGTTACCTATTGTTACACACTAATTTGTCGCCATGCTCACTTCTTGTCCCTGATCCTGAAGTGCCCCGTGATGGATGTTGTGAAATTTTTCCACCATGAAGAAATATGTAAATAAATCCCTTGAAGACTCAAAGAAAACTTCATTGGAAGATTACTAAAGGAACTTGGCCAAAACCCTAGTTTTCTGGGTCAACGCGTTTCCTAGCTTCATGCTCGCGCTGATGTCATATTGAAATTTTTAAGTTAGTGCTACCAACTCGCTTATTTCTTGGAAAATGACGATGATCCCTTTCTGGCAGTGTTTCCTCAAATGGAGGAGAAGCTTCGACCTATATAAGTTATAGGGTAGTGAGTTTCTTATTAAACAGTGGTGATATAGTTGTGCTCTATGATTTTAGAGCTTTGACCTCATACATTGGGGTTTATCCATTAGAAAGTGGAACTTCATCCTCCTTTCACAGGTCTCAACCTCTTCTCCCTTTCTATAGATTAGTCCCAATCCTTCCACTACTGGTTGGTCATTGTTGGGTTAGTCTGAACTCTCATTCCCTTTACATTCTTGCACTGTGATAATGCCTAAGTTTTTTGGGAGACGGCATGCTTTAGAGCTTCGGTGAAGGACTCGTATTTTCACCAAAGGGATGCCTCCAACATCAAGGCCTAGGTTGTAAGATCTTCCTTTCACATTTATCAATAAAACATCTGATTTTTTCATTCTATATTTGTCTAATATTTTAAGCAAATATTATGGTACTCCTTGATATGCTAGATAGCTAATTTTTATGATTATTATGCATTGGATTACATTTGTTTTTGCCTCTTGATCACCCACAGGTATTTGTGTACCACCAATAGCAAGGTGTGAGCCTAAAAGGATCGTGGATCAAGTTCATCATCAACGTGTTCAAACATAACATCAGGAAAAAGGTATCTCTACCTATTTTCTTGTTTCATTTTGAATATTAGATAAGAAATATTTGCATTAGAAAGTATCTCAAGTTGATAGACGCGCTCTAGGGCTAGAGAGATCACCTCTGTCCTTGCTGAACATAGGATCCAACCTGAGGTCCCAATTGGGCCTATTTGTACTAAAAAATCTACTGATATTGAGCACCAGACTAAGGCCTAGGTTGGGGCTGCTGGTACTGACCATGAGGGAGTGACTGGTACTGAGTACCATGTTGATCCAGAGTGAGATTCAGACCATTTTGGGTGTAAGGACCAAACTAAGGGTTAGTCATAATAACACTTGTGGGAAGTTGGGGCTGTTGGACATACTTCCAAGAGGTGCTTTCTCAAGGAACATACTGATATTGTACGTTCAGTTGTTGAACATACTAATGAGGGATTTTAGGTTCTTTAACATATTAATATGGTACGTTCGGTTGCTAAAGGGGCTGTTGAACCTAAGAATAATAAGTGTGGGGTGGGACAACCTAATGCTAGTATAAGTGGGACGTGGTCTTCACAACCGATGAACATTTTCATAACGCCATTCCTTTGAGTGGTCAACCTACTTCAGCCACATTAGTCTTTCACCAACCCCACACTTAGTATTATGAGGTTCAGTAGCCCCTTCAGCAAATGAATGTACCATATTCGTATGTTCAGCAACCTAACATCCCTCATCAGTATGTTCAATAGCCGAACATACAATATCAATATGTTCCTCGACCAAGCACCTCTCAACAATATGTAAAACAACCCAAGATTCTCGTAGGTGCTGTTATGACTAACCCTCATTTTGGTTCTTACACCCAAACTAGTCTGAATCTCACTCTGGGTCAACATGGTACTCAATAACAATCACTTCCTCCATTAGAGAATTTTTAAGGTCTAAAATGGGACTCCTAAGGAAAATGTAAAACTAAAATTAAATTTATAAGAACCAATAGGATTCAAGATGATGATGTCAACCATGGGGGATGATTAACCATTTTTGGGGTAAAAAGGTAAAAAAATTAAAAAATAATAAAACAATAAAACTACTTTTTCAAGTTATCTCCCTAAGTATTACTCAAATTTCGAGCACGAGTACTCGTTCGATGCAAAATTTAATTTCTCATCTCAAGAGTACCGATGTTGGATACTTTTTATAGATTCTGTTAGATGAAAAATGAGAAATACATGAAAAAACGTGATTGAAATCATGTTTTTCATTTATTTCTCATTTTACGTGTAGTAGTGTCCATAAAAAATATTCAATATGGGTACTTCTTGGATGTGGAATCAAATTATGCATCCAACAAGTGTTCACACTCGAAATTGGAGTAAACCCATAGGGAGATAACTTGAAAATATGAGTTGGAAAAGTAGTTTTTTTCTTTTTTCCCTCTAAAATTTGATGATGTAATCTAATCTTATTTTATTATTTCCACTATTATGTTATAATTTCCTTAGGAGGCCCATTTTAGACCTCAAAATTCCCCTAATGATAGTCGGTACCAGCAACCCCAACCTGGGCCTCGATCTGGTGCTCAATATCAATAGATTCTTCAGTACCAACGTGCCCAATTGGGACCTTAGGCTGGACTGTATGCTTAGTAAGGACCACAGACTGGACCTCATGTTCAGCAGGACCCTATATCCAACAATGTCCATGACCTCAAATCCAGTAGGGGATTTATCAATAACCCCATCAAGGTCCCTATGTTCAGCAACAACTACAGCAAGGTCCTTACCAGCAATGGGGGAAATATGCATCTTCATGACAAAATCTACGCTATTGGGGTCAAAATCCATATCAACTAGGTTGGAACCCCCAACAGTTTTCTCCTCATCATCCTCCCCTACTATTTTTGGCTATGTTGGAACTACCAGATGTGTCAAAGCTTACAAATGATCCCATCCAACATTAGTTGCATTGGCTGCTAGTTCCCACCAAAATATCAGCATATTGTCCTAAATTTTAATTCAAGTCTAGGGAAGACCCCCAAACCCATGCCATGACATACAACTTGTGGTTCTCTTCTAATTCTTGGGTCGAAAATTCCATTAATTTTTCATCTTTTCCAGTGTACTTTGAGCGCTATTGCGTTCAAGTGGGATATTGAGCTCCCTCGAGACATTTTCTTTAATTTCAACTCTTTGGCTATGCCTTTCCACACTCACTTCTAGTTACCCATCTGATATGAAACCGACACCCACCTCCTCACTTCTTTGAAGCAGTAAAATGCTACTCACATTTCAGATCACATTCACGAATGGTGGCATCACCGTCACCTCATAAAATTCGAGATCCCCGATCAACTATTAACTAAATGGTTTACAAGATAATTCATTCCTAGGATTGTTAAAGATCTTTCCATGGATGGATGTATCATGGAAGAGGAAGTCATTACCAAATCCCAATACTTCTATTTGGTTTATTCCCAATTCAGAACTCTATATGAGATCTTGCCTAATGCGTTGTGACCTTCAACTAATCCAGCATCATATCACTCTCTTGATATGCCTCCGATTGATGGCACTATCGGGGAAGTGCCTCATGCTAATAGTAGTGCACCTAAAAATTATTTGAAGACTAATTCCACTACTGTCTCTGCGCCCTCCACTCCTTCCAATAACCAAAATAATCATGGTAAAACCTCTAAGGTAAATTTTGTCCAATATATCGCAATAAACAAATCCTCGAAAGGTAAGAAAAAGGGTAAAGGAAAATACAAATCTGACAACCCTAAACACGATTCAAAAAATTCATCTGTTGATGATTATTCTACGCGCAAGCCTAAATATCCTTGTCTAATATGTGATGATGATCATTATACCAACGATTTTCCTCAACATGCCGAAGTTTCTCGTCTTCTGAAAGGCATCCCTAGGACTTCGACTGACTTGAAAGAGCCTTTCCCTTATCAACAGACACAAATCATAGATCAATCCCAATCATCTGGAAACTATCAAGCTTTCAAAGCTGGCATGGAACTTATCTCTATTACCATGAGATCAAAATACTACCCCAATCCATCCAAGGCTCCTGTGGAACATAAAGTTACAGATCACCCTTCCTCTTCCATGCCTCCTACTTATGGTCCTCTCTAGATTGAGAGACCTAGTAGTGAATCCATCGTTTCACCACCCCCAAAAGGTGTTCTTCAGAAATCTTTCTATTATCCGAATGTGAGAATTGTGCAACACTGCAATATTGTATAGGAAATAGCTCAAGCACCTTCGG
Source organism: Pinus albicaulis (assembly GCA_034641835.2). NCBI lineage: Eukaryota > Viridiplantae > Streptophyta > Pinopsida > Pinales > Pinaceae > Pinus > Pinus albicaulis. Next base: position 897,770,766 of record CM076583.1, on the reverse strand, counting down.
CTATTTCGGCTATGGATTTCCTTCAGTCATGTCCATCACAATGGAAGGCACTACTTTCTGCTATTAGAGGGATTGATCCCGTAGATTATAATATTATTACTTTTGATCTTGATAACTTTGTTCCTCGCCTCCCATATTAGGTGGATTTTCTGATTCAAGTTATCGTGATGGAAAAAAAAATACATAGGATTGTTGTTGTTGAAGGTGCTTCGACCTACATCATGTCCGTCGCTTATTGGAAATCCTTCAACTCTCCTCTGTTGATTCAGTACCCAAACACTTTGGAAGCTTTTGACGATAGATATTCTCAGTCGTATGGTATTCTCAAATCATTTCACATCCTTTTGGAGAGAAAAACGGTGAATTTAGAAGTCGAGGTGAAAGATGCCAACTTGAAATATAATCTCCTTCTTGGATGAAGTTGGACCCATGCTATGGTTTGAGTGGTCTCCACCCTTTTTCCTGCCCTCAGTTTTCCTCATTAGGGAAAAATCGTGACTGTCAATCAGTTAGATTTATTCTCCTCTAATTCTTCATTAGGAAACATCCCATATGTTGGGAATATCACTACCCCCTATGAGAACATCGGCCTGGGTCTATTCAAACACTCGTCCCTTATGGTAATTTATCCACTCCTGCCTCTGAATTTCGCCACTATCAGTATGATATCGTCTGGTCATGATCCATGGATTGTTCCCAATTCCGACCAGCTTGAAATTTTTTGTGACGTTATAACTTTGATCCCCACAAAACAAATGTATGAGAGTATTTTCATGGCTTCTCAGGCTGCTTCTGGAACCAACGATTGATTGGCTTCTTCTCGAGACACTTATGCACAGTCTCCTTAGTTTGGTTCTTGGGAATTTAATGATCCCTTGAATGATACTTTCCCCACCGATGAAATAATCATGGAGTCAATGTCTCTCAAAGAAACCACATGGGATGATGGACATCATCGTTCCTCGTTTCTCCCAACCCTAGGTGACATCTCCACCTGTATGGCATCCCATGCTACATCTGTATCGACTGGCCCATTTCCAATTTTGATTCATGAAGTGTTGCCTGAAGGGAACATGGGAAATACTACTCCAATCATTCTGATTGACATCTCTGTCAAACCAGGGATTGTCAAGAATTTTCATATTGGTGCATCTAGTTCTCTAGATGAGATTAAGATCTACACCGAGCATTTCTAGGAATTCTGTGATGTATTTGTGTGGTCATACAAAGAGATTCCTCGATTGATCCGAGTTGTTATCACTAAAATAAGGTTGATGGGCTGCTTCAATAGTCAATCTAGAGTAATTGTTTCAAACCACTTTTGGTTGGAACTTAGCCTTTCTAACCTGAGAGGGCTCTCTCAAGGAAATATATGATATTCAATAGATAATTCTTGGAACAAATATGGCTAAATCTTGAGTGTGCTATGAATACTTTTTATATGCGGGTGAAGGATGTAAATTAATGGATACCATTAGGCATGGAGTCAGAGGGAACTCAATTACATGGAAAAGCATCTAATATGGAATTTGAGGCATGTGTGTATTCTCATTAAAATACAACTTGAATAGTAAAAAATATGAATATAGGAAGTGGGAGCATGATTAAATGTGAATTCCAAGTGATTACACATAAATAAAATTGAATAAACATCAAATAGATAAATAAGGAAAAAACATATGAGAACACATGATGAAACTCAGGTCTGAGAGAATATTTTTGCAACTGTCTATTACTGAATGTAAAAAATTACAAAAGTAGCTTCTAGCATGACATCAATAAACATTCTATAATCCTCTCATATAACTATTTATAGAGTGAGGAATAATATGAATGATTTTCCATCTTGCTAGCTTTGAATTCCTACCTCAGACACCTATTTCAAATAGGATTACATCACTTAGAGACTTCCAAGGGATATTCTATGTTTGGCATACTTTGAATACAAAAATGACTCTTCTTTCATTAAATAGTTCAACCATAACCATTTAATAACTATTATAAAATGAAACCAACTAATTTGTTGAGTTTACTAGATTGTTGATGTGTCATTATGCCACGTGGATGTTGAGTTGGAACTCTTCCAAGTCGAATTTTACATTTTTTACATAAATCTGGTTAGTGAAAATTCTGAAACATGGGCCTCAAAGATGAGTGCATTATTTCCAAAAAATAATGGCTTTGCAAAAATGGAGAGAGGTTTTTGTATATGGTCTTGTGCTGAAGAAAAACCTCCTTCAGAGTTCCAAAAAAAAATTTCATTTGGCCAGAAATTGAAGTTGAAGTTGACTACTAAAATAGTCATGTACAGGAAAATTTAGGAGAGTTCGTAGCAGAGAGTACGTATTGTTTTCCATTTGGAAATTTATGCAACCATTTTGAATTATTTTCCAATTGTAGGATCTTCATAAGGAAAAAACACTTAAATAAATGCCTTTACCCACTCCTATTATGACAAATTTTGGAAATTATAACATAAATTAGTCTTTAGCGAGTTCGTAGTGAAAACTCGACGTCAAGCTTGGATTACACTACAAAATTGCCCGATATTCTCCATATTTTAAAATTTTGACTTATTTCCTCCAAAACCTATCCATAGCTATGTGAAATGATGAGATGGAGCATCATAAGGAAATTTTTTTCAAAATATGTTTTACCCTCCTCAAGGGGCAGCAGGTTCATCCTCAATAGGTTCATTCACCACTATCACTTTCAAGCCTTTTTTCTTTAGCTCTGTCTGCACCATCCCCATTGAACCAAAAAATTTGTCTGAGGTGGCAATGACCATGACCTAGTGATGAACAACCATAATGGAAACTAGGCTTTACTTGGAATTTTAGGATGTAATGTTATGTTTGATGATGTGGCAAAAATAATGAGCTAGTAGCCTAATCACCCTCCTTTCTAAGTGTCCTGACCAGCATGTGTCTCTACTGATACACTTCAGCATCTCCTAATGAGTCATGTGCTCCCAAAAAAACACAAAATGCTAGAAAAACACCAAAATTTCCCCTTGCTGAAAAAACAGAGAATTGAAGGCAAGCTCGTATCGAATTTTCACTGTTTTACATTGATTTCGCTATGAACTTGTGTAGAAGTGCCAAATTTACATGAAATGGCCAATTTCACTTATGCGCGAGATATGTTTGGGATTTTTATTTGAAATTAACACCTATCACCTTAATGATGACCTTTAAGACCCCCACATATGTACATTTTTTCAAAATTAATGAACTTCATGACCTTATTTCACCCTAATGACCTAACCTAACTTACTAAGACCAACCTAGACAAATGTAGTTGTTATCAAGGATAACACGAGTATTGTTGTGCACGAAATTACTACATATCCCTACTCGAAGCTCATTTTCCAAAGAATTCGTCCTATGCACCCAAGAAAGGATGTTTCCATAAATGGTGAAGTTGAAAAAATTCTCAAAGCCAGTTTTATTTATCCTATACCATTGACACATTGGGTCTCAAATATAGTTCCCATCACTAAGTAACAAAAGGAGCATTCGAGTTTTAATCTATTACCATGATATCAATCAAGCACGTCCTAAGTATAATCACCCCACTCCTTTTATTGTCCATATCATTGATGAATGTGCCAATAGTGATATTTTTTCCTTTATGGATGGTTTTTCTGGCTATCACCATATTAACATTGCTCTAGTTGATCAGCACAAAACCACGTTTATCTATCCATGGGGGACATTTGCCTACAAAAATCTCCCGTTTGGCTTGAATAATGTCAGGGCCACCTTCCAACGAGCTATGTCATATGCTTTTCATGACATCAAGCACATAGTTCATCATATCTTGATGACCTTCCTACTCATTTTGTGAAATGTCGAGATCACCCGGAACACCTCCGAGCCATATTTCTTCCCTATTGACACTATAATATCAGGTTGAGCCCTCATAAGTGTGTCTTATACATCGAATTCGGTCGAATATTAGATTTCATGATGTCCAAAGAATCATCTGCATTGATCCACTTAAATTTTAGGCAATCATCAATTTTCCTCCTCCCTCTTATGTTCATCAACTACAAAGTTTGCCGTGGAAAGCCAATTTCCTCCATCGCTTTGTATTGAATTATGCTAAGCTTGCCAAAGGCTTTAATTTCTTATTGAAAAAGGGAATCCCATTCATATGGGATGAAATTTCCCTGAGCTCTTTTGATGCTTTGAAACGAGCCCTCATTATTGCTCCTCTACTGCATCCTCCCAATTATCATCATGATTACTACCTGTATTTGGCTGCCACTGATAGCACTATCATTATGGTGCTAGTTCAGGATGATGATGATGGTCAAGAGCATGTAGTATACTACTTGAACTGCAATCTCTTTGATACTGAGACTTGTTATGCTCATGTAGAGAAACTTTCACTGGTTGTTTTCCATGATGTTCATCATTTTCACCATTACATTCTCCTCCACAAAACTTTGGTGATTTATAATTGTAACCCCATCACTTACACTATCACATGTGAGTTTATTGGGGGCAAGTACTCGGAATGGATTTTCATCCTTCAAGTGTTCGACATAGAATTCACTACTGCTGAGTCTAAGAAATCCCTGGTCTTTGTTGAGTTGATTTGTGATCTTCCTGCTATGGTTGATCCTACTCCTCTTGATGAGTCGATTCTAGATGAATCCCTCTTTCTCATCAGTACTCTTGATCCATGGTATGGATACATCATTGTTTATCTCCAAACCCAAACTTTTAGGCTATAGCTATTGCACTTTGAGCAATGATAGATTTGCTACGAGTCCCAACCTTACCATATCGTTTGAGACACTCTATATCGCACTGGTATTGACTCCATCCTCTTATGATGTTTGAATCTCAAGGAAGCTAAAAAATCTCACAATGACTGCCATTCCGGGGCCTGTGGTGGTCACATGTTTGTTTATGCTACCACCCAAAAAATACTTCGCGCAGGCTATTTTTTGTGATCTATATTTAAATACTACATTATTGTGGAACAAAAAGTCCATGACTTCCAAATCTACTCTCAGAAAGAGCACGCCCCACACTCACCCTTGCAGAAAATTGTGATCGTCAGACCCTTTGCAAAATGGGGCATCAATTGCATGACCTGTAACCCTTTCTCAGCTGGGGGGCATGGTTATATTATTGTTGTTGTTGATTATTTTACTAAATGGGCCAAAACAATGCCTACATATGATAATGAAGGTCTAAATGCAGCACAGTTCTTGTTAAATTATTTCATAGCTTGGTTCGATGTCTAGAAAGCAATTGTCACTGATCATGAATCTCACTTTCAAAATCATATGATCACAGAGCTTACCTTTTAGTTGGGGTTACATAACAATAACTCCACTCCTTATTATCCACAAGCCAATGGCTAGGTTGAAGCTGTCAAGAAAGTTTGGGTGACCATGGTTCAGCGAACCATTGGGAAGCACAAACAAGATTAGCATCTCATGCTCTTATCAACTATGTGGGCTTACCAAACTTTCTCTAAGACTACCACTGGATTCACACCATTCCAATTGGTGTATGGTCTAGAGGCCACGCTCCCTATCGAGTGTGAAATTCCTTCACTGAAGCTAGTTATCGAACTACTTCTTGGTAGTTCACCAGACGAGGAATTTTTGCTTTACCTTGAGCGTCTCGATGAAAACTCAAGAATTGTTTCTTTAGTCATTTAAGAATAAAAAGGATGATTTAAAGCTCAATATGGCAAAGCCATCAACCCCCACATTTTCTCGGAATGTGACTTGGTCTTGCTTTACGACCAAGCCCACGAAAAATTGAGAGTCAGAAAACTCAAGCCAATGTGGCATGGGACCTATATCATTCAATGAGTATTGGAAAGAGGAGCCTATGAGATAGCATATTACGAAGGAAACCAATTGGATGAACCCTGGAATGGGCCCTATCTGATGAAATATTATTCTTAAACATGAGTGTGATACTTTGTACATTAGTGTGCTTTGATTGGATTCTTGGTGTGATTTTTTTCTTTGCAAACATGTTTACTATACTCATCTTGTGTTCCACTTGGTTTGCAGATGTCATCAAATCATTATGTCGGTTTTGTTGATGATGCTTTCCATAGCACACAGAACTTGTCTTCTGCAGCATGGGCACTCTTTTCCCATGATGGCAAGTTGATTAATTTACAAGGTATTTTTTTGGGTCGAACAACTAAAAATATTTCCAAATATAGTGTGGCTATCGAGCTATTATTAGATGCTATTGATATTGAAATTAGAGATTTGGTTGTTAAATTAGACTCACAAATTGTGTTACAATTAAATGGTCATTATTCTATGTGAAATCCTCAAATTTTGTGTATGTATTTTCATGTTCGATTATTGGAAAGGAATTTTGATTTTATTACATATAAAAATATTCCAAGACGTTTAAACACATTAACAGATACATTAGAAAATCATGTATTAGATATAAATCTGTGCAACATGTAAAAAAACAACACATCATTATGATACACAAGTAGCCGTAGAAACATGCATATGTATATATATATTGGGTCTATCAAGTTTGTAACATCAAAATCTCAAAAAATATGTGTTCTATGACAAAAATGGCTCTTTGAGCCTACATCAGTACAAAAATGTAAAAACAGGGCTACTATCTGCCCACATGGTGCTTCTGATATTAGGTGACTACTCAAATCACTCACCAGAGTAAACGACACTGTCTACGTGGAACCCCAACTATATGCCTATGAAAGAAAATATGAATATCATCAAAAGTAGCATACTTTGGGATGCCTCTCATAAGGCCTACCAAGTTCCGCTCTAACTCGGCTAATGGGCCTGCTCCCTCCTCGTAAAGGACATCCTCCACCGAGCGAGCTACCCTCCTCATGATCAGTGACATACCTGGTGGTTTATGAGGACCCATATATGTAAAAACATCATAAGTTCACATCTCAGAATACATGACAAAAACATTCAAAAAGTAAAAAATGTTAAAAAAAAACATTTTTTACCTGCATCAGTCCACTGTGTGCATGGTGGAATGGGTATATCTAGATCTCCCCTAAAGTTTATGTCTACATATGAAAAGTCCTCAACCATGATGAGTTGAGGATGCAGCCATCTGAAGAACACTGTAGTGAAATGCATCTTCTGGCCCCCACCCTGACAGGGCATGATCTCACACTACCTCATTAGTCTCGGGTCCCTTGGGGTTGGATCATGGATCTCCAACTGCTGATACTAGAACAACGGTACTCTCTCCAAGAAAAAGGTCACCAAAATGGACTCGTACCCAAATTTTTTTAGCCAACCTATTTTGAACTTGGTCAATTAGCTCTACATATTGGCCAATAACCCCTCGTACTAGTTGAACATAGTAGGGGCCAGCCAGTCCACCACATACTAGAATTGGGATTTCATTGCCTCATGTAACACTTGGGCTCCTGCCATTCGAGTCATGAAATGAAGTATTGTATGCAAGGGAAGGACTCTGATAGAGGATATCTCTATCTTCCTTCTCTTAGTCTTTCGAGCTCCGGAACAATGTCTTTGGATGAGCATACTAGTACTCTCACCGCTTGCGCAAGCTCCAGAGAGTTGGATTCTCTCCCCTATCTTGGATAAGCCAATGATGAAATCAATTCCATGACATATAATTCTAGTTCCTGGTCCCCGATGATGAATATTTGGTGATCGAAATCCCATAATCCAATCAAATACTAGAGCAGCTGTAGCTGAGCTCTCAGCCTTGATGTTTGAAATAATTTCAGTAATTTTCAATTGCACAATGCATTTACGAAATTATTGTCTTGAAGTGCTTATTTTTCTTCCACTTTGTGGCCTCGTTCTTTCCATTCGATGACCATCTTTGTTTAAACCACCTACAAAACATGTTCAAAAGACATCTTAGGAGCTTTCATCGGTGTAGTTTTTGAAATCATCCATTGGAAATGGGTAGATTTCTTGTTCAAAATATTCCCCGTGGCTAGTGGGATTTTCCAAATTAATTCGGCGCTGGCGGTGCACTGCCCTAATAGGCTAAGCATGACTAGCACTAGTCTGATAGCTCAAACCCACTGTGGCCATGGGTGATTTTGAAGTTTTAAATCCTCCCCCCATCTCTCTATTTATAAAGCTAAATGTTAAAAGAATGGAATCAAAATGAAGAGGATTATTTGAGCTCTTGGTGCTGACAGTTATTTGAATGGTGTCCTGGATTGATCGCACCACTGATCTGAAGCTCGGAGGGAAAGTGGGTAAAATGCACTTCTCCAATTTACTCAAAATAGAAAGGTGAAAATGAATTTAATTTTTGTATATTTATATATTTTTGAAATATTTTTTCCATTATTTTATTATTTTCCCTCGATATCAGTGATGTTTTTCATTTTATTGCATTAACATGATCATTTACACAATTGGTGATTATTTCTAATGCAGACGAGCTTTATTTTATCTCTTTTTCAGACTCGGTAAACAGAAACGAAAAAGGAACCCCCCTAGAGTCAACTTTCAGCTCTTTTCTGATTCTCATAAAATTAAATGATTTGACGTGATAACATTATACATTTACCGCTTTTTCAAGCTGAGATTTACTATTTACGAAAAAAGAATACCTTGATAGAACATGGTCAAGAGGTTCTCTCAGATATTGTTTTCTACCTTTTCGGATTCAAGAGACGATTTACAAAAAGGGACATGATGGAGTTTTCTTTTTTTTTATATTCAAACTCATTAAACTAGAAAAGTTACCGAGTTACCCTTTCGTTGGACTCGTTAAAGATTAAACGGTGAAAGAATTTTCACCATGACGAGACTGAGTTTCTCATTCCTAGGGCTCGTTAAAACTACTAGGACGGATTCATTCGAAGAATTAACTTACATGCTCAGCATATGTTATCATCTTCATGTTTTCTATAAAAATAAAGAGGTACTTGTAAAAAATAACGAGGGAAAGTTGAAAGTGAACATCCTATATGTATTCTTGGCAACTTGTTGCTCTTGAAAATGACACCCATCTACAGTTTGTGTGGGGTTTGGGACAACCTACATTCATCACTTTTCCTCTGCGGTTTTGGGAATTCCATTTTCCTCCTATTTGATCATCATTTTTTGTCATCATGACCTCTGATCCCATTTCAGTCAAATTTTTCCACACTTCAAAGTCATGTCGCCAATACCTTCAAGAGAAGTCCTTTTTGTCAAACATCCTTTGCTTATATGATCTCCTCTGTTACAATCCTGAATCACTCCTATCATTTTGAGATATATGTTGTTTCATGTTGATGATATAGGAATCATTATGGCCCTCCTTCGACAAATAACTTCCTTTCAACTTCAAATCATTATCCAGGAAGGTGGTTTAGAAAATTATTTTCAGTACCTTGGAGCTTGCATGCCTCAATGGCAAGTTCTTCGTGTTCGACGACGGGTTCACAACATTGGCCTTTGATCGAATGATTCTGTAAGTGTTCAAATTCAACACATTCATTCACACTTGTAGATTGTGTTGTTGTACCTTGAGTTCCATCGTCATTATTGGTGGTTTCTCTCGTGCCTGTTAATGGTTTTCGTCATTGACCGATAATTAGGTGGTTTGTACCATGTTCGACACCATCACATCTATTTGCATGGCTAGATTCGTATATTGGATTGATTAATATCGTGGTGAATACCCTGGGTCACATCTAATTTTGATCCCAGCGGTGGGGAGTTATTGAGTATTCATGATTGTATACATGATCCTATCTATACAAGTGGTTGCGTCCATACTGCAGATCCATTTCTATGATATTTTTAGACGAGTGGTTGCGACCATGACATGGTTTCATGTGTTATTTGAATCGTGATACATAATTATGTGGTTAGGGATATTCATACTAGAGATTTCATATATTGTAATTAGTTTGATTTGGAAGGTTTCTTGGTGGTGATCTAACTTCTTTGTCTTGGTTCATAAAGCATTTCAACCATCACTCCCTTTTCTGCCTTCATGTTTTAAGGGGCATCTGTTACACAATAATTTGTCACCATTCTCACTTCCCATACCTGATCCTGAATTTCTCCATGACGGACCCTGTGCAATGTTTCCACCATGAAGAAATATGTAAATACATCCCTTGAATACTCAAAGAAAACTACCATGGAATATTAATAAAGGAAATCCGTCAAAACCATACTTTTCTGGGTCAGCGCATTTCCTAGTTTCATGCTCGCATTGATATCATATTGAAAATTATGAATTAGCAATACCAACGCCCTTATTTCTTGGAAAACCATGCTAATCCCTTTCTAGAAGTGTTTCCTCAAATGGAGGTGAAGCTTTGACCTCTAGAATTTCTAGGGCGACAAGTTGCTTGTTAAACGGTGGTGATAGATTCGAGCTCTTTGATTTTAGAGCTTTGATATTGTAAGCACTCCACCAGTTCTCTGAAGTCTGAAAAGGAGACTGACAAAGGTAACCTCAAACCAATTCTAGGTTAGAATCTAACCCTTCTGGCCTTGGAGAGGGACGTCTCACTTATATTACTCAACAAATAAGATATTAGGCTAGGTAATAAGCTCAACAAAGTTGATTTTTTAAAGGTATATTGATGAGAAAAGAGACAAATCCATTGGGCATGGAGTCATGTCGAATTAGTTTTGTATCCAGTGAGATGATGGGAAAATAGAGGGTTTTTTCACATGGGCAAGGTAGGAATTTGGTGGAGGATTCAGATCATATTGTTGTAGGAGGTGAATGTAGAAAGTGTGAAAGACAAAAACATTAGAGCATCAAACCAAGGATGAATTCTAAAGTGATGCTTTAAGCTGAAAACATTGATAACTTGGAAAAAATGAAACAAAGCACCATTAAGATGAATTATGGATAAACCATATGGTTTTTTTCTAAGAAAGACGATACGAAATAAGGAATGTAAACACACAATATAACTTAGAAATAAAAGGATCACAAAACCACCAAAATTCTGACACAAGAATCCCTGCAAATCACTTTTTATTCCATTCATTCACTGGAAACATTCTTCAAAATTACAATGCACAAAAGTGTTTCTTCTCTAATCTGACCAACCAACCCTATGCACTATAAAATTCATGAAATATATATAATTAGCTCATCCCCAAAATAAGGGAGTCGAGCTCAACCATCTCCCTAAGATAGAAATAGTTAGATTAAATTTGGCACTCCCTACTAGGAATAAGGGCTGAATTCATGAAAATAAGGGTCAAAGAAGAACTAATATCTCCTTAACCATAACACCTGTTACAAACTTGTAAGATTACTACATTTTAATCAATGATGATTACTAGTTTTTTCTATTCGTGAGGATTAATTTCACATGTGTGTGCATAATTTAGTTGTAGATACAATTGTTGTGAATAAAAACATCTTTTAGTTTGGTAAATTCATTTCCATTCGCTCGAAATAGGCCTTGCAAAAGCATGGCTCAAACAGGAAATCATTAAATTCTTAAATGGGTAACAATATGCTCTAAATATCCAGTCAAATATTTCAATTCACGACACCTCTTAAGAAAATGAAAGAGTATTTTTTTATGTGGCTCGTATTGGACAAAAACCCCCTTAGGTTTCTCAAAATTCATTTCCAGTTGTTAGAAAAGCGCAACAAAAAATGGCTAAAATAGTAAAAAACAATGTAGAATATGATTATTTGAAAATAAGCCCCAAATATCACTGCGTAATTCCCAAACCATGATAGTTGTGTAGAAAATGAGAGAGGTTTTTTTTAATTCCCTCATTCTTGACAAAAACCTCTTTCAATTTTTAAAAAATCATCTCCCGCTATTCATAATAAATTTTTTAAAATGATGACAAAAAAATTCTATGCGCAACACGTGTGCACAATGTCCTTTCGGTGGCTTTCAAGAGCATATCAAAGTCAGATATATGTATTAAATGAGTGAGTTCTAAGGAAAAGGGGCATATTTAAAATTTCACAACCTTATGAAACCTTCCTTAATTTTGAGAGAAAAATGATCCTTTTAGCCAATTTTGGCCAAATTTGCAAATTTTTACAAACAATTATCTAGTGCTACTATATCTCATCCATGGGTGTTTATCCCTTAGAAAGTGGAACTTCCTCCTCCTTTCATGGGCTCCCAACCTCTTCTCCCTTCCTATAAATTGGTCCCTATCCTTCCACTACTGGTTGGTCATTGTTGTGATAGTCTGAACTCTCGTTCCCTTTACATTATTACACTGTGATAATGCCTAAGTTGTTTGGGAGAAGGAATTCTTTAAAGCTTCGGTGAAGGACTCATATTTTTACCAAAGGGAGGCCTCCAACATCAAGGCCTGGGTTGTAATCTCTTCCTTTCATATTTATCAATAAAACATCTGATGTTTGATTTCTATATTTGTCTAATATTTTATGCAACTATTCTGGTACTCCTTGATTTGCTAGATAACTGATTTTTATGATCATTATGTATTGGATTATGTTTTTTATTTTCTATAGATAATTCGCAGGTATTCACGTGCCACCAGTAGCAAGGAGCGAGCCTAAAAGGATTGTGGATAAAGGTCCTCATCAACGGGTTTGAACATAACATGAAGAAAAAGGTACCTCTATCTATTTTCTTGATGCATTTTCAATATTATCTAAGGAATATTTGCATTAGAAAGTATCTCAAGTTGCTAGACCCACTCTAGGGCTAGAGAGATCACCTCTGTCCATAGAGGGGATTTATCTTGACAACACCTATCCACCAAAATGAATTTTATGAGAAGGCCCTTAGACTTTCCCCTCAAGCTAAAAATGATTTATTATCAATAGGGAGATAGTTTGGAGAGGAATCCTTTACTTACATCAGGATTTTTGGAAAATTTTCAAACCCTCATGTGTTGCCCCTTTATGTTCCTGATAAACTCATAGCCCGATAAATAGCCTACCAAACTGTTGGGGATGGTCTTTCAAAGGTTTTTAAAGATGCTAAAAAGATGATGTGGCCTATCTTTCCGATTACCTATGGTGTTTATGCTCTTGACAATTTCAAGCATGTTGGTCTTGAAATTGAAGAAATTTAATGTTTAAATTTAACTACTTTACCCAATAGAAATTATGATCATAATGATACTTCTAAGAATGTCACAACATAGGAAAAAATTAGATAGTTTATGCATGAACCAGAGAAGTTTGATGATTTATTTGAATAAGCTTCTATTTATGCAAAGGTTGAGAAATTAGGAGCAACACAATTTATTCCTAAAGAATTGGTTAAGTTTAATCAATATAGGAATAAAAGGATAGCTCATTTTCCTTTGAATTTTTTGAGAATTCCTCAAGAAAATACAGAACATGATAAATTCATCATATTGTTACAATTGAATTCTATTTTATTATTTTATTTTATTTTATTTTAAATCCCCTTCACTGATATGAAGAAGGGGGTTCTGAATTTTGGCAAGAAAGCTTTTGGTTTGTGCTACTGTAGCTTGAAGTGATCTTAATATAAAGTTGAACCACCACTGTTTTTCTCACGAGTGGAGTCAAAATATATTGGGTACTATTACCTATTTATTATTGTTGTTTTTAAAAGTTGAACGATTATCTTAATTGTGTTTATCATATACATTTTTGAAAGCAATCAAACACTTATCATTATTGATGTGTGTGGTTAAAATATTATAAGTATATCCATGAAAAATGAAACCATATATGTGTAATGAAATTCATAAACTAATTTAATTAACTATTTAATTAAATTAGTTATCATTATTTTTTTAACCTCGTAAATGATTTGATGATCTATATTGTCATGTTATAGATGATACCTTTCTAAAGTCACATATATAGAAAATATTTCCCAAGTATAGATGTTTTAAGTTTATTTATTTTTTTATTTCTTAGTTATATTTACATCATTAGCCTACACTTATATATATCCCATCCATATTTCATTACTTTTATTAAAGGAAACTAGTCCCATAATCCCAGTCGGAGCCAAAATTCTAAATGGAAAAGGAGGTACTTTAAGTTCCCAACTGGGTGGTTTTCCCCAATTTTGAGGCAGAGAATTTTGAGCCTTGAAAATTGTTGGCACTAGAAGGAGGGTCTATAGACTATAAATGGAAACAAGGTCTAATCCCAAAGTAAAAGGCCATAAAAAGAGTTGATCGCCCTCAAAATCCCCTCCAACTTCAATATCCCATTCAAAATATACCACTCTTCGATCTGAAGTTTTTGAAACAACCAAAAACTCTCCTAACACACTTCCTATGTGAGTCGGTCAAACTTCTACATAATCACCTCAAGAGTCACCAGAATTTCAGACCTTAATCCGAGCATTGGAAGGAATTTCTATTTTAGAAGAAAGTTTGTCCAATCTGAAGTCTCTTAAGAAATTATATCATCATCCCCACATGTTTCTCATGTATTCACCCAATCTCAGAGTGAAAAAACCTGGAATAAATCCTTTTGAGTTCCCACTACCTACTCATCAAAGAAAATTCCATACCTTAGAAGCTCATTCTTCCACTAGTGAGATTACATCATCATCCCAACCTCACACTCACCCAACAAATCCTTCCATTCGTACTCCTCTAACACAATCAACTGGTGCTATCATAAGCAGTAGCACTACAAGGGAAACTTCTTCATCCACATAATAATCTTCAGCCTTTGGATCATCTACATATTCCTCTATTCCTATAATCGGCATATAGATCTTGGACTAACCCAGGGGTAGTCCAAATGGAACCACTACTCCATCCTTTACCTAAACATACAGAGAGATGGTTTCTAAAGTATAATCTTGATGATGGACTGCTTACTGAGGAACACCTCCATAGCTTCATGTTGGCCATAAACCTTAATGGGTTCGTAGAAGAGGATTGTGTAGTCAAAATGTTTCCTTATACTTTCAAAGGATCCACAGGGTCATGGTATTTCTCATTAACACTAGGTTCAATTAAGAATTGGAATACATTTGAAGAACAATTTTTATCAAAATTTGGATAAGAGCACACAACAACCATTTTAATCAATGATCTATCTAATCTCAAAGCTAATCCAAAAGATAAGATCAAATATTTTAACTCTAGATTCAATATATTGTTACATAAAATTCTTGATACTTCTAATCCTGGTGATGATTTGAAGATCAAATGGTATATCTCTGCTCTTTCTTCTAATATTGCAATATTTGTATACAAAGCTAATAAGCCAGTTTTGCTAGAAAACATGAAATAATCTCTATTTGTTGAAAAGAGAAATATTTCCTCGGAAAAAGAATAATTCTATCGAAGAAATAAAAACCAATAAGGTCACTTTCAAATATGAATCCAAAAATAAAGCTCCAAATGATCCTTTCGATATGGAAGGATTACAAAAGCTCCCCAAAATAATGTCTAATGAAATGGTAGAGATAAAAAAAAAGTCGATGAATCAATCAATGGGGATTACTACTTTGAAATATGGTTGCTAGCCCTATCAAAACACGTGAAAAAAGGAGGCTAGGTTGGCCCTATCACTGGAGGTGAGGTTGGCCTTGTCCTTGGGATTCAAGAGGGAAAACAATGTAACAATGCTTTGTCGAAAGACTGAACTAGTCAACCTCCCATTCCTCTTTTGACCTTCTTGTAACAATTACCTGTATCCAACCCTCATTTTTTCTACTTCCCGTCTTCTTTTTCGTAATTTTTTGCTTCTTTGTGAACGAAATGTCTTAATTTATAACTTAACACAAATAAAATAGTATTATTTTTTAAAATAAAGTAATAATTTAATGTTTTAAAACAAAATATTATTTTGGCCTTAAAAAAATGTTTTATATTGATATAATTGTTATGTGTAGTAGTGATATAATTTTTATGTGTAGTAGTGATATAATTGCTATGGTTGTTTAATCATTTATTTTCTTTATAAATAGTTAAGGTAACCTTATTAATAAATGAGGATTACTAATTTTTTCTATTCATGAGGATTACTTTAAGATGTTTGTGCATAATTTAGGTTTAGATATGATTTTTGTTAATAAAAAACTCTTTCATTTTGGTAAATTCATTTCCATTCGCTTGGAATAGGTCCCCACAAAACCATGGCTGAAACAGGAAATCATTAAATGCTTAAATCAATAACAATAGGCTGTAAATATCCAGTCAAATATTTCAATCCATGACACCGCTAAAGAAATTTAAAGAGGTTTTTGTTACTCGGCTCATAGTGGACAAAAACCTCCTTTGGTTTCTCAAAATTCCTTTCCATCTATTAGAAAAGTGTGCCAAAAAACAATGGCTAAAACAGTAAAAAACAATGCAGAATATATTTTTTGAAAATAAGCCCCAAAGATCACTGCGTAATTCCCAAACCATGATATTTGTGTAGAAAATTAGAGAGGTTTTTGTTACTTCCCTCATTCTTGACAAAAAAATATTTGAATTTTTGAAAACTCATCTCCCACTACTCATTTTCCTTTAAATTTGTTGATAATTCCTAAAAAAAAATACAGAACATGATAAATTCGTGAACGCTTCGGGAAAATTTACCGATACATCTCAAGCCAAAGAGAAAACCACTTCATCCACTTCATCCACTTCACAGACTAAAGAAACTCGAACAAGAAGTAAACTTGATGAAATATGGGAAGAATTCAACCAATATATACAAATAATAAGGGTTCAATATTTGAAGACTCCAGTGCAAGAAAATAATACATATATCCATGAAGTTAAAGGGAAGACCTCGCTCAATACTGGGGCTTACAATAAAGCTTTGGATATTGATTATTTAGAAATCATCCCAATATTTCTGACCTCTGAGGTCGTATTGAAAATTAAATAAATCCATCCTCTTGATGTGTTTTATAGTCCTAAGCATAAAGTTATAGTCAGTAGACAGAGAAAAATAAGGAAAGTTGAACAAACCCATGCCTTAGTCCCTGGTAAGTCCTCTTTTGAAGTATTTTGGAATTATCATCAAACAGATCCTACATAATATCTTAGCAGGCTCTCATGTTTTGCAGGAGCATATGCCACTACTACTATTGAAAAACATTCTGAATTACAACAAATACTAAGGGATAAAGACGAAAGAATTATGAAGTTAGAATAGGGTATGGAAAATGAAAAAAAAATTATTGAACAACACTTGCAAGCATAGATTGCAGAGCTTGATAATAATTTCAATGAAATAAAGATTCAATATGAAGCTGATCTAAAAAGTAGGGATACTCAAATCCAATAACTTCAATAGAATATTGAACAGTCGAAAATGAACCCTGAGATAACTAAATTTAAGAAAGAACCGAGAGATATAAACACTCTCCTTTCTCAACAACAAGGAATTTTCTCCCATAAATTGGCCACTATCAATCACTTATGCAAATCAAGTGATTCATTAGTGAATCAGTTGTCTGAGCCAAGGAAATACTATGATGATTTTGAGGAGAAGATTTCGGATTACATATTATGGAAAGATAGTGTTGTAGAGAGATCAACTAATCTCCCTAGAATTGAATAATCACATAAGGAGATCATTTTCAGAGAATGGGAAATTAAACTAAAGCATGCATAAATGGAAATTTTTAGTGCCAGAAACATCTCTAGCTATCTCACTGAATATATCAATGACAATATACTACAAGCCAACCTTATTCAAGAATGTTATGACGATACTTTTACAGATGTTAAATTGTTAACTAAATCATGGAAGGATTTATCGAAAAAGAAGACTGAAAGCATCAAGAATCTATCAAAGGTTTACATAGAATTCCATTGTAATTACTTCTAGCACTCAACAACGCAATATTCACGAGACAGATGCACATCTAACCTCATCATCCACATAAATGAAAATTAGTGACAGATATATGCGAACTTCAGAAACAAATGGGAGAACAACCTTCATCTCAACCATAATCATATTGTTACAATGGAAATTTATTATTTTATTTTACTTTATTTTAAGGATGGTTTATTGAAACCACTAGTATTTTATGATACTTTACTATATTTGTATTTTCAATAGAAGCTATAGATCCCCTTCATTGATATGAAGAAGATGGTTCTGAATTTTTGTAAGGAAGATTTGGGTTTGCACTACTGTAGCTTGAAGTGATCTTAATAGAAATTTGAACCACCATTGTTTTTTTCATGAGTAGAGTCAAAATATATTGGGTACTATTATCTATGTATTATTTTTTTTTCTTAGAGATGAATGGTTATCTTAATTTTGTTTATCATATATGTTTTTGCAAGCAATCAAACACTTATCACTATTGATGTTTGTGGTTGAAATATTGTAAGTATATCCCTGAACAATGAAATCGTATATGTGCAATGAACTTCATAGACTAATTTAATTAATTAAATTAGTTATCATTATTTGCTTTAACCTCGTAAAGGATTTGATGATCTATATTGTCATTTCTAAAGTCACATATATAGAAAAATATTTCCCAGGGATAGGTGTTTTAAGTTTATTTATTGTTTATTGCTTAGTTGTATTTACATCATTAGCCTACACTTATATATATCCCATCCAGATTTCATTACTTTTACTAAGGGAAACTAGTCCCATAATCCCAGTCGGAGCCACAATTCCAAACGGAAAAGGACCTGCTTTAAGTTCCCAACCAGGTGGTTTTCCCCGATGCTGAGATAAATAATTTTAAGCCTTCAAAATTTTTAGTACTAGAAATAGGGTCTGTAGACTATTAATGGAAACAAAGGTCTAAACCCAAAACAAAAGGCCATAAAAAGAGTTGATCCCCCTCAAAATCCCCTCCTATTTCAATATCCTATTCAAAATATCCCACTCATATATCTGTAGTTGTTGAAACAACCAAAAAATATACTAAAATACTTCTTATGTGAGTGGGTCAAAATTCTACATAATCACCTCAAGAGTCACTTAAAGTTCAGACCTTAATCTGAGCATTGGAAGAAATTTATATTTCAGAAGAAAGGCCTATTCATTCTGAAGTCTCTGAAGGAAGTATATCTTCATCCCCATATGTTTCTCATGTATTGACCCAATCTTAGAGTGAAAAAATTGGAATAAGTCCTTTTGAGTTCCCATTACGTACTCATCGAAGAAAATTCCATACCTCAAAAGCTCAATCTTCCACTAGTGAGATTACATAATCTTCCCCACCTCACACTCCTTCATTCGATCCTTTTGGTTCAAATCCTATTCTATCTTTTCCCTTTCATCCAAAAAATCCTTCCATTCACACTCCTCTAACACAATCAACTAGTGCTATCATAAGCAGTAGCACTATAGGGGCAACTTCTTCATCCACATAGTCATCTTCAGCCTCTGGATCATCTGCATCTTCCTCTATTCCTATAATCCACAGAATGGGATATAGACCTTGGAATAACCCAGGGGTAGTCCAAATGGCACCACCACTCCATCCTTTACCTAAACATTGAGAGAGATGGTTGCCAAAGTATAATCCTGGTGATGGACTACCTGCTGAGGAACACCTCCATAGCTTCATGTTGGCCATAAACCTTATTGGGGTCGTAGAATAGGATTGTGTAGTCAGAAGTTTTCCTTATACTTTTGAAGGATCCACAGGGTCATGGTATTTGTTGATTTGAGGCTTCTTCGATCTGTGTTTTGTGTAGGATCTTTCGGATTTATCGCATCCATTTTTGTTAGAATTGAAATTTCTAACCAATCCTCCATGGTTCATCATTAGGATAGATCAATGAGTTGTGTCAGATCTCAACATAGGATATAAATAAAGCATAGTGAAAGTGAATGGATGGAAAATGGGAGGATGACATTCAATGATGAGAAGGAAAAGAAAAATTATTTAAGAAATATTTTTTTTTTTTCTGAATATGCTTAATCTATTAGTATACAAAAATTACATTACATGGAGGCCAGGGCCTTAGAAGTTCTGGCCTGAGAAATGGGCATTCTGGTACATCCATGATGCTCTAACAAATTTTCAACCCACAATACCAAAACACAGAGACAACCATGAAGCTTAGTCAGGCAATTTAGCAAAAGAGTGCTGCCCTCATAGGGGAAACCAGTCGTGAAACTCCACCAGTTTATCAACCCACAATGACTAGAATAGGTTATACAAACATATTCATTCCTCGACAAAAAACCTTGCCACCCATGAAGGGGAAACCGACACTTATACAAGCCGTAGAATTGATGAAAACTAAACTGAGACAACGAGCAAAAACCAAAGCTGAATCTGGTTCGACGATCATCCAAAAACAAGATAATATGGAGAATGGCCATTAATTACCTTGAGAGGGGGGAGACTCGACCACATGACAGGCGTAGGCATAAGGGTCATCCTCGACCTGCAAATCAACTTTAGCACTGGAACCGCCATGTTTGGTATCGTCCTCACCCGGCTTGTCAACAGGAGCAGCAAAACAACCTCGCTTGATGTCGCCCAAACCAGAAGCAATTTTGAGGTCCTGCAAGGACCTGCACTTGACCTCTTTCCATTTCTGAATTCCTCTGGAGGGGGAGAAGGGCCTATCAGCCGCCAATTTCACCAGTTGAGAACCCGTGAGCTCGGCAGTCAATTCAGGAGGCTCCTCTTTAAAATCTATAGTTATGGTGGCTATAACAGTAGGCATATTGAGTAAACAGGGGAAACGGAACTGTGCCTTATGCTGCTGACCCGGGATGAGACTGGAGATGCCTCTTGCAGGCTGAGAAATCCCACGCCCAGCAAGAGAGCCACGACCACTGCGTGTCTCAGGGTAACGACCCCGCGGGGAGTCGAAAGGAGGAGATGAGGAGCTCGGAGAGGTGGTGGGAGGGTGGCAGGGAGGACCTCCATGGCTCGAGTTGTGTCGGCACCTCATCCTTTGGTGCAACCGAGGCATGCGAATAAAGTGAGAAAGACTAAGCGAGATAGAGCAAGAAGAGGAAGGCTGGGACTGGACTGGCAGACCACAGCTGAGCATAGAGTGCTGAGAAGTGCCGAACGTCTCTAGGAGAGAAAAATAGTGAAAACCGATGCGCTGAGAGAAGTGGGAGCTCTGAGAGATGTGCAGACCTGGAATGAGGTCTAAACAACAATAAAGTGAGCATCTGTGTCCAGTAATGGTCCTGGAGCTAGGCTCTAAGACCACTGAGGAGCAGCAAGAGAGGAGAGGCAACAATGCCGGTTTGAAACTTCTGGAAGAAGCCATATCCCTGTGGAGCAGACGCGAACATGGGCAACTGTGCTGCGTTAATGCCTTGGGCGGCTTGACGTTAATGAAATTAATGGTATGGAGGACGAGAGGAAGGGTGGCAGTGGTAGAATCCCACGTGCTAACCCAAATCCTCTGCCACCTTTCATACATTCTGAACACCCGCATCGAGGGCTTGGAGATCCTGTTGCACCAAGGAAGTGCAGTCCTGAATGAGTTGTTCATCATCGGAGTTGTGAAGAGAGCCTTCATAGAAAGGAGTAATCTGAGTGGCACCTAGATTAGCCAATCGATCAGCAACGTTTTTGGATATGCGTCTGACATGCTTAAAGGAGATAACTTTAGGCATCTTGAGCCAAATTTCAATAAGTTCCAATCTGCTCTGCAACTTCCAACTTGAGGCCACTTTGGAAGCTGAAGAACCAGAATGGAGTCTAATTGCGGCCTAAATAAGGATCTGAGAGTCCCCTTCAACTTCCAGAGGGAAGAATTTCTCTTTCTCCGCAATGCATAACCCCTGCCAAAGGCCTTCGAGTTTAGCTGCATTGTTAGAATTGCGACCAAGAGAGTTGAAGAAGATGTGTGTTATAGTTCCTTCATGATTCTTGAAAATGCCTCCATAGCCAGCAAGTCCCGGATTTCCTTTTTCCACGCTGTCAAAATTCATTTTGTAAGACTGAGGCATAGGTGGAGACCAGAAGATAGGCAACTCCAAGTGATTCAAGGAGTTCTGAGATTTCCTTTCAGGGTGATTGAGATCGAGGTTCCATCTTTTCAAAATGAGGCATTCAGCTGGTGAAGAAGGCATATCTGAATCTTTCCAGTGAATAAGAGCTAAATTTTCTTGAAGATTGTTCTTGAGATTGGACCAAATGATATCAATCGGCATGGCTGTATCCTTGAATGTACTGTGATTACGCTCCTTCTAAGTGGCCCAATAAATGAAACCCGGGAACAAGTTCCAGAGGGTATTGAGAAATAGACTTTGGAAAGGTTACGAAGGCCACCATCTGATGGTGTTATTGATATCACCGACCTATCTCCCAGTTCTTCTAAAGCAGAAGGTGAATTGGTCCCAGAGATGAGTAACTAAAGAGCAAGAATCAAGGAGGTCCTGAATGGATTCTACCTGAGAATTATAGTTGGGGCACCTTGAAGGGCCAATAAATCCTCTTTTCAGGAGATTGTCCCACGTGAGTATTTTTCCTTTGCTGAGGAGCCACAGAAAAGTGGATAATTTAGGCGAGGTTTTAGGGAGCCAGACTTGAGCCCATATGCGATCCTGCTGATTCTTTTGAGGGAAATAGAGTAACCTATAGGCTTCTTGGGTAGAAAATTTTCCCCGTGGAGTGTATCCCCACCTCAGCCTATCTGCTTGGGCTAAGACTTTGATTCTTCTTAAGCTTAGAACCTGTTCAATGTCGCCATAAGTCTCCCCCTGCCAGTCCTCTTGCCAGGTGAGAGCTGGTTTCCAAATCTGAAGACCATGGGAGGAATGGGGTTGCCAGAACTTATTGACTTGATTGGGGATGGCGTTCTGAAGAAGGTTTTTCCACTGAGGTTTATGGAATAGCGAGGATATTTTTGGCATTTTTTTCCAAGAATCTTCCCAAAATCTAGCTTTGTCTCTTGAATGGATTTCCCAAAAACTGTGAGCTTGAATGAAGGCACCATGTTGTTTTGCAGCATTCCAGACCATCGAACCAGGGACATCCGAGATGATGCGAATGAGATCCTCCTGGGGTCTGCCTAGAGCATATTTGACCTGCCAAAGATGAGCCGAAGGGATGTTTGGTTTAGAGATCCAGCTCCACCATATACGGTCACCCATGGTTTGGTTGCTATGAAGCGGGTCTCACAAACCCAACCCCCTTGCATTTTTTGGAGTAAAAAATTATGTCCATTTGACAAGGGCCCATTTTCTATTGAGGCCCGAAGAACCCCAAATAAAATTCCTCTGTAAGTTGCGAATTTGCTTCAGCACCCATTTTGGAGCAGCCATGATGGAGAAGAGGTAAAGTGGCATTGCTTGGAGAACCGATTTGATTAAGATAATTCTGATGGCCATATTAAGAGAGCGGTATGTCCATGAGGAGAGCCTGGCTTCCATCTTATAAAGAAGCGCTCTCCAAGAGGCATGCTTAATTGCCAAGTCGACCAGGGGAGCCCCAAGATACTTGGAAGGAATAACATCAACCGTGAAGCCCCAAATTCTGGCGATATTGCGTTGAGAAATGGAAGGGGTGTTGAAAAAGAAAGTGTGAGATTTATCAGAGTTGATGGTGGTTCCAGAAGCCTCTGAGAAGGTGTTAAGCAAAGATTTGAAGGCCCAGGTTTCCTGAACATATGGATGGCAAAAGAGCAAGTTATCATTTGGTGAGTAATAGGGGAGTTGTCATGTAAAGAAATCCCTTTAATTGAACCAGAGGAAGCTGCATGATGAATAAGTCAACTAAGGCCTTTAGCCATGAGCACGAAAAGAAAGGGGGATAAGGGGTCCCCTTTACAGATAATTAATATATTTTTAATTAATAACTATAAAATTATTAGTTAGTTATACTTATTTAAATGGCTTTTTTATAGTTATTATAATTAATAATAATTATCTATACATATCAATGTAAGATGGTTTATTACCTATTAATGGTTAGTACAAATTGTTACTAATTATTTTAATTTATATAGATTAGGATTGAGATAAATAGTTTAATGATAGATGATTAAAAATTATTTACATTAAATTAATAATTATTAAACAATATTGATAGTTTAAGAATTGTATTAAAAATATTTTTAAGGTTTTTTCTTTTGTATATAAAGAAGGACTGGTTCTATTAAAATCTCATAGTACATAAGGAGTTACAATCAAGAGGAGCAGGAAACCGGGGGATCATGAAGAAATCAACAATCTGCCACGATTTCGTGATGCTATCAAGCTAAGCAGAAGAAGAACAGAAGGAGCCAAGAAGACAGATAGAGAGCTCTATCCAGAGTGGTTAGAGTCCACAATACGAATTTTATTTCCTTTCTTTTTTGTGACTTTAACCTAGCCGTGGGGGGGCAGGTGGATTGAAACCACTTGAAGATTATTGCTGATCAAAGGAAGAGAGTCTTTATCTAAGTTGGAGGAGTTGGAATCGTGCATACGTTTCTAGAGATTTGAGGAGGTAGGGGGCTTATCAGAAATAATCGGGGAATGCAAGTGCTGCTGAGTTGTAGTCTCATCATCTGAGCTGGAGGAATCAATGTCTTCCATGGGAGTCGGATCAAAGGGTTTCCAGCTTTTATCTCTCAATTTGCCAGTGCTTCTTTTCTTTTGGGCTAGAAACAAAGATCAAGGATTCTAAAGATGACCGGTTTGATGGCAATGCCAACAGCAAAACATTGTCTTTTCATAGTCTAAAGTCCGTGAGAAAGAGAAATCTCTGACTTTGAGAATAATTTGGTCAGGTAAGCCTTTGTTTATGTCAATCTCGATACATATTTTCTCGTAGTTGTAGAGTTCCTTCAGGTATCTCGAGGAATCTGTAGCAAGAAAGCATCCCAGAGAGTTTCCAATGGCTTGGAAGACCGCACAGTGCCAAAGGTGAGTAGGTAAGTTAGGAAGCCTTACCCAGATCGAAATTTTGGTGATGACTGCCATGGAGGGATCAAAGTCTCAGAACCAAGGGGTTAGGAATAGCCCTGCTTTTCCCCATAACCAAGGACCACCTGTAAGGGTTGTTTGGTAATCCTTGCTGCAAGAAAAAATAACAATAAAGAAGCCCTTGGAGAAGAGAATGAACTTGCAGTTTTTGGTCCAAGTGGAGTGAATCCATTGGTACAAATATTCTGTGCGGTGCCAGAGGCCATTGAATCTGTAGATGAAATCATTTTTTGCATAGATTTGAAATTGCTCTTCTAGATCTAGGTGGGAGATTTATACTGATGGCACCTCCTCCATTTTGTCTACCAGGAAAGGCTTGGGAGCCTCTGGGGGATGAGCAGATTGATTGGAGGGTTGAGCATTAACTGCTTCTTTGTAAGAGAAACCATTGGCAGCAAAGCTTTTCTCTGCTGCACCTCCCTACATATGGAGGGAAATATTCACTGAAGCATCCATTTATATATTGTGAAAGGAGAGAGGGAGAGGGTCTTCAAGGTTTTACCTGCATGAAGAAGACACAGAGATGAGGAGGGGATCCCCATATTGAGTTCAAGGGCCTTTAAGAGGTGAAGCTCCAGGTTCGTGAATTGAACCCACAGAAGCAAGGTTTTGACCATAAGAAGAATAATCTAAATCTGAAAAGACTGGGGTTGAGGATATGGGGGTTCCTTGCTGCCATAACAGAGAGACGGAACAAGTCTGGATGGTACACTGTGTTGTAGGGCTGATTCCTTGCGCTTGATGAGATGATGTGACATGCAGTCACCCAGAAAAGAGGTTGCTAGGGGAAGACTCAGAAGTGAAGGGTAGATGAAGAGCCTGTGCAGATAGGAGCTGTAAGAGTCGGGCTTGTAGCTGGATAGCTCACATAATTTCTTCCCTACCAAAAAGAGCTGAGGAGATGAATCTTTGTTGTCTACAGGGGCGTCCTCGACCTACACATTGCAGAGGAATTTGTTGATTTTTTCTACCGGGAGGACCGAGAGAAGATGTGGCTGGGCTGTTATTAAGAGATTTGTGCCTCCGACACATCCCACGCAGCCGAATCCATAGGGAATCCAACAAGGGAGCACAGGTTCAGGGTTTTTGAGGCCGCCATGGGCAGCAAGGCACGACTGTGTCGTAGCGGCGACAAAGGAGCTAGAGGATGTTATTGAAAGAGCCGTGCATCCAACGCATCCCACGCAGATGACGCCATTGGGAATCCAACAAGGGAGTGCAGGTTCAGGATTTTTGAGGCCGCCATGGGTAGCGAGGCACTATTATGGGATAGCGGTGTCAAAGAAGCCAGAGGCACAAACCCTAGGAGCCATCTGTTCTAGCAAAAAAATCAATTCGGAATGTAAATGCATTTTCTAAGGTTTTAATAATAATTAAATTTTCTATTATAATAAAATTCCAATACAAGTTTAATTATTATTAGTAATGTAGGTAATTATAAGAAATTCTAATTCTAATTATTTAGATTCAGAAATTGGGATTGATAGTTTCAATGGATCGAAATTAATAATTATTAAAAATAAATTGATAATTATTAATTACTGATGAAAATTAAGAATTTATGTAAGAAGGTTTATTTTGAATTAAGATTGATAATTTTTAAATTAGATTAATGATATTAAATGAGATTATTATATTGAATTATTATAGGGATATGAATGAATGAAAAGAGTGGAGGGGGGTATTAACATAAATATGGAGAGACACGGTTGAGGACCATGGCAGAGGCATAGAGAAATGATTAGGTAATAAGAGAGGAGGAAAATGAAAAGATAATGAATGAGAGAAATGAGATGCAAATGGGGGGAGGACTTAAGTTAGGGAGGGATTGGAGTTCAAAGTAGGAATCCAATTGTTTCTTGTTTTCTAGCCGTCATCACGGTTGAATTACCATTGTCATGGTATTTATCATTAACACTAAGTTCAATTACTAATTGGAATACATTTGAAGAACAATTTTTTATCAAAATCTGGATATGATCGCACAACAACCACTTTAATCAATGATCTGTCTAATCTCAAAGCTAATCCAAACGAGAAGATCAAATATTTTAACTCTAGATTTAATAAACTGTTAAATAAAATTCTTGATACTTCTAAGCATGGTGATCATTTGAATATAAAATGGTATATCTCAGCTCTTTCTTCTAATATTGCAATATTCGTAGACAAAGATAATAAGACACTTTTTCTAGAAAACATTAAATAATCTCTATTTGTTGAAAATAGAAATATTGCCTTGGAAAAGAATAATTCTATTGAAGAAAGAAAAACCAAGAAGGTCACTTTCAAATATGAATCCAAAAATAAAGCTCCAAAAGATCATTTCGATATGGAAGGATTACAAAAGGTCCTCAAAAAAAAATATAATGAAATGGTATAGATCAAAAAGCAAGTCGATGAATATTCAAAAAGGCCTTTTCAATATTTTAAAAAGACTCATCCATCACAATCTCACCCCCTGCCATTATATCAAATGCATAATCCATTCAAGATGAATAAGAAGAAGAATCATCCTTATCCGCTGAAGAATCACAAGAAGAGGAATTAGTTTAAGCACATGGTTTATGGGATTTTATTCTAACCAATTCAAAAAATGAAGAGGAAGAAGAAGCCCTACCAGTATGTACTAGAAGTAAAGGACCTGTCAATTCTCATTCATCAAGTCAAAAACAGAATTCCCCTACTCCTACTAAATAAAAACCCATGGTTAAAATTTCAGCTTCTTTGCCTTCCGACCCTGTGCCAAATTCTTCCAAATCTCCCTCTTCATCTAAAACTTTGGAAGTTTCTAATATCATAGAGTATAACATCGTGGAAGACATGAAAAAGGTCAAATATAAAATTTCATTGTATGAGGTTAGTAAGTTAAAGCAACACTGGAAATTCTTACTCAAATAATTGAATACATTTCTTGCATCCTCATTACCAACTGTTTTTACTGCAAAAGCCTCCAAATTATCTTCCAGATAAGATTCATTATTTCGATGCTATTCTGATTGTATATAGATCAAATTCTCATACACCTCCTTTTTTTTTTACCTTTGATATTTTCAATAATAATGTTCACAATTGCATAGTGGATTATGGTGCATCATATAATATTATGCTCTATGCAGTTTGTCTCAAATTGAAAATCTCACCTTAGAAATTTGTTGTTCATATTATTCAATTAGATCAGAAAAAGGTGAAAGTATTAGGAGAAATTAACTCTATTTTAATAATATTATCTTCTAACTCACATTTTTTTCAAATAATAGATATATTGGTTGCAGACATTCCTGAATTCTATGGTCTTATTCTTAGCAGAGATTGGTCTAAAAAATTAGATGGTTACCTTGCAACTGACTAGTCTCACATGTGGATTCCCTACAATGGTAAACCCAACCAAATCCGGCTATACAGGGAGAAGAATATGAAATATTCAATGACTGATCTAGATGAGGAAAACGAATCAATGTTTTTTTCAAATAATATTCTTGGGAATTATTTTTCGGAGTCTTTCTTTGGCAATTTTACATCACAAAATTTTCGTTTTTTAGTTGATTCTGTTTCCTCCTGAATCGAATTTCTTCTCAAAAAAATTCATCTAAATGTATTAATATTGTAGATACATCTGTAGAACTCTTTATTTTTATGGGTCAAAATCTAATGATGGTGTAGGAGCTGGTTGCATCTTAATAAACCCTAGTGGAGAAAATATTATGCTTGCATGTAGATTAGAATTTGAATATACTAATAACACTGTTGAATATGAAGCACTAGTACATATATTGTAGAAATAAATTAGCCTTGACATGAAATACCTCAAATTCTTTGGTGACTCTTAAATGGTCATAAAACAGGTAAGAAACACCATTCATTGTGTTTCCAGTCATCTCAAGCATTAGCAATCCTTGATTAAAAATATTACCTCTCATTTCATTTCATTTAACATAGATGTTATCCCAAGGTTACAAAATGTCAGTGCTGATCTCTTGGTCAATGTTTCTTCTAATCTTATCCCACCTGAATATTTCAACCCTGACAAATTTTCAATTGAATTAATTTTTTTCCCCTCCATTCCTGACAACATAACCAACTGGCATGTATTCAATGATGACGATGATATCCTAAGATTTATAATATCCGAAGGATCTTAATCTGACCAAATCATCGATGAAGATGAGAATGATAAGAAGCGGAATAAACCTACTGACAAAAAATATTTATCTAAGCCTGTAATTAAACTGGAATATTTATATGATTTTAAAGACAGGTTTAAAAGGTTTACCAATTGCAAACTTCAAAGTTCAACTTTGAGATTTTAATTGGTTAACTTAGGGTATGATATTAAACCCAAGAATATCAATTTAGGCCTCGAACTCACATCTAATGAAAGGTTTGCCTTCATTCATCTTCTGAGAAGATATAAGGATGTATTTTCTTGGAATTATGATGTTCTCAAAACTTATGACACATCCATAATTCATCATACCATTTCCATGCTACCAGATGTAAAACCCATTCAAAAAAAACTTAGGACGATTCATCCTAACTTGGAAAATCAGATTAATAATGAATTAAACAAGCTTCTGAAAGCCAAAATCATATTTCCAATTAGACATTCCAAGTGGGTTTCAAATTGTGTACCTGTTAGGAAAAATAATGGAGATATCCACATTTTTATAGATTTTAGGAATTTAAATAATGCGTATGACAAGGATGAATTTCCTCTACCTCCCATGGAAAAAATTCTACAATCTGTTTTTGGCTCTAAGCTAATGTATTTTCTAGATGGATTTTGAAGTTATAATTAAATCCTCGTACATCCATAATATGGGCTTAAGACCACATTCAAAACTAAATGGGGAGCGTATGCATATCATAAAATTCCTTTTGGACTGATAAATGCAAGAGCTACTTTCCAAAGAGCTATGGACATCACTTTCAGAGGTTTTATTAACAAAATTTTTGTCATATCTATATATATATATATATATATATATATTACAAAAAGATAAATAATCATTTTCATGACTTTAAGAAAAACTTTGAAAGGTGCAAAAGATCTAGAATCTCCTTAAATCCTAAAAGGTCATTTTTTTCTCTTAGCGAAGGAAGACTTATAGGTTTTATTGTTTTCGAAAAGGCAATTTGCATATATCTAGAGAGAATTAAGGTGGTTTCTGAAATTCCCTTAACACACAGTAATAAATCAATGCAATCCTTCCTTGGGAAAATTAATTTTTTGAAAAGGTTTGTCCCAGACTTTTCACAAATTTTCTTACCCTTACTGACCATGATAAAGAAGAATTCAATTTTTAAATGGGTACAATTTGAAGAAGAAGAATTTGAATCAATAAAACAAGAAATCATAGATGTTCATTCTTTGTCAACCCTTAATTTTTATAAATAATTTTTTTTATACAAATTTTCTTTCGAACAATCCTATCCAGCAATGTTGACACAACCCAATGAAAAAAAATTTGAAACTCCTATTTCTTTCTTTAGTTCTAATTTATATGGATATGAGTTAAATAAATTAGAGGTGGAAAGGCAAGCCTTTGCAGTTTTCAAGTTAATTAAGCATTTGAAACCTTTCCTCTTAAAAACTCATACAAAAGTAATTTTCCCTTTCCCAACAGTTAGACAATATATTATCCAAAACAAATTAGGGGAGAAAAGAGCTAATTGGGTCACTGCATTGCAAGAATATGACCTAGAAATAAAACCTGGTAAAACAGTAAGAGGTCAATGTTTTTGCATAATGATTACTGGATCCCATGATACATTAGTTAATTAAGACCCAGGTACTAATGTCTAAATCATAGAGGTATGTCCTATTGATGTCGAATATCAGTATGTTGATTTAATATTATATTTAAGAAATGTTTATGCTCCATATGAACTTAATTATAAAAGGAAAAGAGCCCTAACACTGAAATCTAACCAATGACAACTCATAAATGATGTTTTGTTTAGAAATAATTATGTTTATTTTTTTCTTTTCAGATGTTTATAAAAACCTGAAGCAGAAAAGGTTTTTGAAGAACTACGCGATGGACCTCTTAGTTGAAACTATAGTGGAGACACCGATTCTCATAAGATCATGCATGTTGGTTATTATTAGCCAACTTTATTCAAGGACACTCATGCTTATGTCATAAAATGTAGAGTCTGTCAAACTGCTACAGGGAGACAAAAGAAACTAGCCCTGCCTTTGCAACTGGTTAACATTGAAAAACCTTTTGAACTAAACATCATAGGTGAGATTGTTCCTCTATCATACAAACAACATAAATACATCTTGACTGCTATGGATCACTTTAAAAAATGGGTGGAAGAAATAATTTTAACGGCGGCCAATTCGGAAAGCATTATTGAATTTATTGATCAATTTATTATCACAAGGTTTGGCCTTCCTCATGCCCTTATTTTTATAACACTATTTATTTTTATAGAAACACCATAAATTAATTTTCTCTCAAAAAAGGATTCAAGCTAAAAAAATTTGCAAACTACTACCCACAGGGACATTGTTTAGCAGAATATACCAATAAAAATGTCATAAGGATCATCAAACAAATAGTTGAAAAAAATCAAATAAATTGGCTCAAAGCTATAATTTTTTCTTTAGGGGCTGCTAAAATTACTCAAAATACCTATATAGGTACTTCTCCCTTTCATTTTTTGTATGGGAAAGAAGCTATCCTTCCTCCTAATTTTTCCCTTCCCTTACTAGCCCTAGTGCAATTTATTGAAGAAGCACCTTCTTCTACTTTACAATAAAGAATGTACCAAATCCTTAAGTTAGAAGAATAGAGAAATAAAGTGAAACAATTTCATGCTCATCATCAGTAGTTAGTCAAATCCTCCTTTGATGCAAGTTCAGTTAATAACAATTTTTTGAAATTGGAGATTTAGTTCTGAAATGGGATAAGGCCCATGAAGAAAAATGAAAAAACAATAAATTCCAAAATTTGTGGCTTGGCTCATTTCATATCATTAAGAAGCTAGGTCCAACAACCTTTTTTTTGCAAGGTCTATAGGGAAAGAGGGATTCTCTTCCATTAATGGAATAGTTCATAAAAAATACTTTTCTTAAAGAACAAGCATTCTGTTGTAAATATGTAGATAATCATATGTACATACTAGTGTATTTAGCTCTATTAATTTTAGCTAATACACTTTTCACTTCACATTGCAGTCTTTCATTATTTTTGAAGTTTGATTGATTAAGGAAGAAATATTGAAAATATAACTATAAGATTGAAATTTAGTATTGTACTTATCATAAAACTCTGAAACCTTACATATCCATTAAATTGTAAAACCTTGTAACTTGAAACTTTAAAAAGATCTACTTGTCTTATGATTAGTCATGAAAGGTTTTATTTAAAAAGTGAATACTATTTAGAAACTTCAGCATCTCTCAACTTAAATTGTCTTCCATAAATCTTAAGGATTAAATTTTCCTCCCCATCCACTAATTGTACATTTTTTAGAGTGTAATTCAAAAATATGTAAAATTTAGAAGATAAGAGGTCACATTACGAGCCTACTTATGATGATCATGTGAAAATAATGATGTTGACATTATCATAACTAGACACCAAACTAGGATAGTGGCTTCTAGTTCTATAACTATAAGACATGAGTTCTCATCACGAGCCGATTTGTTCAATATCATTATAACTTGTGAATGACATTTCCATCATTTAGTCACCAAGAAAAAGATAGTGGATTTTAAGTAAATCTAAAATAAAACTTAAAAAAAAAATTCCTCTAAGAATATTACTATAAGTGGATGGGATACCGGTTCATTTTTCGTTAAATGGTAACCCTGTCAAGGATATGGATGCCTACTGGCAGCAGTGGCTCTACTAGTGACAAAATAGTCTATTTTAAACAATAAGTTTCAATATTCCTCTACTTTATGTTTACAACTAATTAATGACTGACACAAACAATAAATATTTTTATCTATAACATGTTTCAAGAATTTTACAAACTAATGAGCTCTTTTATTCAGATTCATCCTTATTAATCTAAATTTCAAAATATTTTTATAGATTTCTAAGAAAAATTTACAAGTTTAAATTTCATCTATTATTACAGAGATAACTGCTTCACCCAATATGTTTCCAATTCTTGTAGTACTCAACAACCCCCCATTATATAGTTAATAGTAGAACTAATTATGTCAGAGGCATTTTAATTGTTGGCTTGGGGTGGGCAAACACTGTTCACCCAACCAATAGGAAAACATGGATTTCGCCCTTCTAACCAATAACATTTTTAAATTTTTTTGTCCCTACACCAATAAAATCTTGCCATGTTCTACCCGCATTATGACCACCTACCTATTCCTCTCTGGCATGTTGTACCCTTCTCCTTCCCGTTAGTCAATCGAAAGTGTCTGAGTTACCTCCTGCACAGTCACCTCCCACATTGATTTGCAGTGTCTTCCATACTTGTGTTTTGTACCCTTCTTAGCATGCCTTTGTGAGACATTATCAAACAATGAACATTGAAACAAAACAAAATGGAAATTTATGTTGACAGATATGGATCAGTGTGAAGGAAAAATTGGTATTCATGTCGTAGTTGTTTTGATGTCTGGGAAAGGACACATCAACCCCAATATGCAACTCACAAAGAATCTCGTGTCGAAGGGCATTTCCATCACATTTTCCCTCATATAATCATGGCATGTCATCATCACTCATGGTCACACCGACACCTGTTTGGATGCATTTTCCCAACCTTGAATTCTTGGCCTCGACATTTGGCTAGTGGGAATACCTGATTTCTTGCCTTACAAGTTTGAGAGATGGAAAAAGCTCCAAGAGTTTTCTCAATCACTGGATAATATGGAAATCCATGTAGAGGATCTCATAAATAATATCAATCAATCCAGTGATCAGCATCCTCAGGCCCCTGATAAAATAAAATTAACAAAATGTGGGATGATTTTTTGACTTCAATCCATCTCCATTAGAGATTTCTCAAACCTCCAGGGTTTTAGCAGTAGCGACAACAGAGATAGAGTCCCAAATACAAAAAATTTGAGAATGGCCTTTGAGGATTCTGAACCCTCTAAGTAGATAAAAAGAAATCTTAGTGATAAGGAAGGCTCGAAGCCAGGTAAAAAATTCCCCTCTAAGAAGAGAAAGAGTGATTCCGGTGACAAGGAACGACCGAAGCCAGATAAATAATTCCCAAAGAACTGAAAGGAGATCAAATCTAAGTGGAATTCAAAGACATAACATGATGGTATTTCGGTTGTTGATAGTATTAAGTCATTCAAGCGAGTCTAACAATGAGCCTACTCATGACAAAAAACTGAAAATCGCTAAACTGGATAGCTGAAAGTGGAAGGTAGGCTATTGTTATTTAATTTTTACCATATTTTTATTTTAGAGTGGTGAACATTACCCTAAATTACCAGGTGATATTTCAGTGTAACTATGGTTGAAATGGCCATGCATATATGTTTTGTTTTTAACATTTTTCAATCAAGAGGCTAAGAAATATATCCTGACATAGATGTGGTTACATGCAGGAGCTAACTGAGAATAAAAAAAGGAAGAGGAAACCTTATTACAACCTTCAAAAGGTTAGATTCAGTTTTTATTTTTAAACAATATTGCATATGAAACATCAATAAACTTGGGAAACAAATTAATTTCTAGGGCTCTACATTGCATGAGTTTAAACCTGGGCCATCAGCGATGTGACACCGTGTCTCAAACAGTAGGCCACAACCCAAAGGAAATTTTATTTTAATTTTATTTATTGTTGTTAAATATATAGCTTTGATAACAAATATAAAAACAACATAATAATATGGTTTACTGGGCTTGTAAAAAATGGGAACCTGATTAAAGAAAAGGATGCAAACTTTAAATCATATTTTCTATACTCACTCTATATTTAGAAGAAAAAAATGAAGTTGGAAGCAACAAAAGACATGTGAAAGGCATCTTATCGGTTTTTCTGTGCATTCTGTAGCCCCGAGTTGTTGGCTTTGAATTCTTTTGAAGGAAATTTTTTAGATAGGGTAGGGTCTATTTTCGGATGGAGGAGGTCCTATCTAAGGCATATCATTAAAGAATTCCTCCCATTTGCTCATCTTGCAAATGCATCCATTTTCATGTTATCCACTTGCTTCCTTCAGGGTTTATAGCTAAAACTGAATGTGAGCATGGGTGTGAGCTAGGTTATTCACATGTTCTATCACTAATTAGACATATCTACTCCTTATGCCTCTGGTATGCTGCATACCAACCTTTTTTCATCAACTCGACTTGCTCCAAAACCAGCTCTAGTATCTCATTTATCTTTTCATTAGAGTCCAGCAGTATTTTTATAGTCACAAAGATATCCCCTTCCAACACCATCATGCATTACCCCGAGCCCTATAAACATTCAAAAATATAGTAATGAATGCATTTGTAGTCTTATAGGAATCACGGTTTCCCTTTAGTCTTTTGGATCCTTCTAGGAGGGACTTATCTTGCTTGTTGGTTTCTTGCTTGCCCAATTGAGTTGTTTCAACTTCATGATACTAGACTCGCATATTTTTGTCACTTTTGTGGGGCTACCACTAGTTATGTTTGAGTGAGCGGAAGTTTATAAGTCTTTCCTGGTGTCAAAATAACTCTGAGGTTCTTACGTGGGTGCCCTTGATGTTTCTTTTCAGAATTTGGCTCTTGGGTGGGTGCCCTTAATATTTCTTTTCAAACTTTGGATATCCCATTGTTCTAAAGCAACAAAGGACAAAATTTAGTTATCAGGAGTTTGATGGGGGGGGGGGGAGTGAGTGAGAAGAATGGGAATAAGCTGCATGTCGTCATCATCCAATACATCAAGTTGGTGACATAACTCCTAGTAGCTTGGAGGATATTGAAGGACATGTACAAAGTGAATTCATTAAGAGTTTTAAAAACAAAACAATCAAATTTGGGGCTACTTTGTAGATTTGGAATTGTAACAACTTCATGAGGACTTTTGTCGAGGGAACAAGTTACCCATCATCAATGATATTCTTAATTTATTTTTCCCAATCTTCCTCTTCTTTAATAAATTTACCCCTTATATTCTTAAAATTACTTCTTACAAGCTTTAGGATTTATTCAAGCCAATAAGCAATAATATATCCTTCTTCCCAAATAGGATTTTATTCAATCTTTAATATTTTGGTTGCTGATAAATTTTCTTTGGGATCGCGGTCACCAATTGGAGGGAAGGGATATGCCTATCATCAAGCTGATCATTATTTTTGAGTTTCTCTTCCCAGATGATGTAATAACCATAGTAGTTTTTTGTTATTTTCATACAATCAGAGAAGCAGATTAGGTTGTAGCCAATTCCTTCGAGTGGTCAGAAATTCAGAAGGCTTTGTATATAAATGGAAAAAATACCATAATTGATACAATACCATGAACAATTATCATGGTTCATTTTTAGTTTAAACTTAAATGATACTATGTAGTGTGTTATTGTCTAGCATACCAACTTAAATGATACTATGTAGTGTGTTTTTGTCCAATATCCCTAGTTAAATCTCAATGCCAATATGAGATAATCTTCAAAACTAATCATTGATGTGGTGGTACTGAATTGATGGAAAACACATATACTTGATTTCCATGGGGAAATATGACGACGATTACTCATTTTCAGTATCTTTACTACATGGGACAACTTTCCTTAGTCAAAGAAGCACTCAATCACTCTCTTCCACATATCACTTCATTTCAAAAAAAATGTGTATCACTACATAGTTTGAAATCTTGGGGGTCGAGGTGACATTAAATGTGTGAGTTGGAGCTGGAGTTCGAGGGTGTCAGTAGGTGAGACATGAGATAGAAACCAAACAGAGCATGGAGTAATGGAGATAAAGTTAGGGTAAGAGCAAGTCGCTTGCGAGGGCAGGCTGAAAAATGAATTCGAAATCATCGAAATGGAAAATATGTCTAAGAAATTTTAAAAAATCCAAAAATAAAGGATGGGTACATAGGGAATTACCAGATTTTGTTCCACCATAGACATTTTATTTATTTCATGTCCTTTAATTAAATTAAAAATCTCCCTCTCACATTAGAGGAAGAAACTATGCTAACAACCACTAGTGCAACATCGTTTGTTAGAGTTGTGGGTAGGAAAGGATGATTCTAAAATAATAAATGTTTTTTGGAGTTTAGCTTACACCTATATTAAATTGATAATAATAATGAAGAAGCGTAATATTTATATCTACCATGCTTAAACATGATTCACTGAACGTTATAACTATTCCAATAGATATACACATTGTTCTTGATATTTCTAGTTAATTGCAAATTGTAGAAAATATGTTCCAAGTGAGAAAGTTATTATATTCCAAACCAACTAAAATAAAGGAAGTTGATAAGGGTGTAATGTTAAAACTTAGATGGGCAGATAGAAATAACACAAATGGCTTGTACTTTTATATACGCACATGTTGAGGCCTTATCAGTCTAAGAAAACAAGTGATAATGAAGACCATTGGCAAAGTTGCATTGTAGTTACAGGAAGGGCTACCATACATGTCAACAAAATTTAGTTTCACATGAACACGTCTTTCCCATACAAATTCCTTGAATCAATTTGATGTCTCAATTTGTTATAAATGTGTGCAGATTGTATGACGAACATTTAAAATCACTTCTCTCTTGTATGGTCAGATTTAGTTCTCTCATTGTCATTATTTAGTGATTTCATTTGTCATAATGATAGGTAGTAACTGAGGAAAATTAATTTTTTTCAAAATGGTGAAAAAAAACTAAACAAATTATCGGCGTATCTTTTCACATTTTAGTGCAAATGCTAGTAAATAATGGGGACCCTTTTGAACCTTAGATAAAATCCCATAGTTTTAAATAAAATAAGACAATTTCAACCTTTTTTCACTAAAAAAAATGACTAAACGAGATAATTCCCTTATCCGAATTTTCATATCGGAGTTTAGGCCCACAATGCAATATTCATAAATAAGCTACCTATAGTATTTTTCTCTAAATGCATTATCAGAAAAAACTTGATTGGAAATGTTTCAAAAATCGTAGCATGTATCATAAAGAAATTTGTGATACAATACCTCTGATTAAAGTTTCAAATATTTCTAAGCCTAAAATAATAAAGCACTTCTTAGTGAATATAATAATCAAATTCCTGGCCCCACAGGATTGTCATGTGGCATTTCTAAATTTTTGATACTTTTCATATGAGCACCACATAAAATCCTCGATCTCTGATATTTCCTATCATTGATCCTACGATACTTCGATATCCTCATATCTCCGATCTCCTATATTCCCAAACACCGATCCTCTGATAAACCTCTCCTTTCCATATCGCAATTCCCATATCGAAACTTCCTATCGGTTGTCACTCCTTTAAATCGCCGATATAAAATCTCCGATACAGGACCTCCAATAACACTTCCCACTTATGTTTATAGTCGTTACATTTTAATAATAAGTCTATCATAAGGAAAGGATATCCCATGTTTCAAAGATCCAACCATATGATTTTTCCAATAAAACCCTCCGATATGCTGACATGTACAAAAGCCCATGTGAACCCACGTTTCACTACTTAATGGCCAAATGTATCGAATTTATGATTTCGAAGTTCTAAATGATTTGGTTATTATAGATTTATATCAATGGATTTTTCTCAAATAAAGGCATGAATTGATGTGAAATGAGGCATTTTCTCTAAGGAATTCTAGAGTTTAGAAAGTTTCCGCTTAACCCCATGTTTTCTCTTCGTGGGCCAACCCCAATACAAAAAGCTCAACAGAAGTGTCTAAGGCAGCTAAAGCTAATAATAAATTTTCATGTCAACAACAGTTGATTCCTCCTCCACTTGAGACAACTGAAATTATTTTGCTATTTCCAGACACATATTGTACTCCAGATGTTGGAACCTCTTCATGGGAAGCTATGTACAAGATTTTTGAGGATGAAAAACCCAGGGTAGTGGAGAGAAAAGCTACAACTGATCATTATACTTCAATATTTGAGTCTACCTAGAACAACATTACCAATTATTTCTTACACAGAATTACAACCCGACCAAATATATTTCCTTATACAGACACGATTAAATGGGCCATTGATAATTTAAATATTTTAGAGATAATTTTTCTAACTCCAAATAAGACAGTTATTAGGTCATTTACTAATGAATATTTATGAAAAATGTATAAGTTGTCGCCGCACCAAAAGAAATATGACAAGAAATATGTGTAGAAATTCACGAGTGAAAATGAGCATCAATGAGAGCCCATTAGGCAATGGAGAAGAGATTGCAACAAACACAAGCGTGAGGATAAGGATATGTATTCCATTGCCTCTCTTGTTGGACCATTTTGTTATATAGTTGCCATGATGTGTAGAATATATGGATATCCTAATACCCAAAAATTATCATCCCAGTGGGTACCATTAATTGATGTTTCCTCAGATGGATGCATTATGTATTTGGGAACTATATTGTCTGATAGTATAGGAAAACAAATACTAAGTTATAGGAAAAAGCGCAGTTTCTCTCAAAATATTGTTACCCCATTCTACATGAGTTCCTATATAATGGATGTTGTTTGTTTCACCTATGACTTTACATTTATGGGATGGAAATGGATCATAGAGGACCCTACGCCTATCCATATCCATCATGACATACTATGGGAATCCAAATTCTAGCCTCATTTCTATAAAATTTACCATGGATTTATGCTACCTATCCACCAAAATGTCTTTGATGAGAGGGAACCTAGGCTTTCCCCTCAAGCTAACAATGATTTATTATCAATAGGGAGATGGTTTGGAGAGGAATCCTTTACTTATATTTGGATCTTCGGTAGATTTTAGAACCCTTGTGTGTTGCCCCTTTATGTTCCTAATAAAATCTTAGCCCGATAAATAGCCTACCAAACTATTGGGAATGGCCATTAAAAGGTTTTCAAAGATGCTAAAAATATGATGTGGCCTACCTTTCCTATTTCATGTGGTGTTTATGCTCTTTACATTTTCAAGCATGTTGGTCTTGAAATTGAAAATTTTAATTTTTAAATTTCCCAATTGTACCCAATGGACAATATGATACTAATTATACTACCAAGAATGTCACACCACAAGAAAAAATTACATAGTTTATGCATGATCCAAAAATTTTTGATGATTTATTTGAATTAGCTTCTATATATGCAAAGTTTGAGAAATTAGCAGCAACACAATTTATTCCTGAAGAATTGGTTAATTTTAATCAATATATGAATAAAATAATAGCTCATTTTCCTTTGAATTTGTTGATAATTCATCAACAAAATATAGAACATGATAAAGTTGTGATTGCTTCAGCAAAATATTGTTACACAGTATTTTGTCATCGTCCCTGCAATCCCTTGCCCCGCATATTGGAGGATCTTTCCCATGACCTATGAGTAGTGGCATACTCTGCAAACACCTTCTTTTCATCCTTCTGCATAGGGACATCATCTCTCCTGTTGAACATTTCCTCAAAAAGCACACAAAAACCAATGTTTTGGCCTTGGTGCGGGTAGCCAGTTCACCCCTCGTGCCAATGAGGAGGATTTACACTAAATCCCATGCCAGTTGGCACTCTGTCTCAGTGTTGTGCCCACGCCAAATATTTTAGGAATGTTTTTTAACAAATAGAGGTGGAAGTTTCCTTCTAACCACCTCAGGGAAGAGTCACAGGAAGTGGTTAAGTTGATCAGCCACATATCTCCCTCTTTAGGTGGTGGTTTCCAACCCCCATGGGACACTCCTTGAAGATAGGTCTCCCTTCCATGATTATAGGGATCCTAACCTCTCCCTCTCCCTCTATATAAACATGCCTTCTCCCTTTATGAAATCTAGCTGAACATATAGCCAAGAAGCTGAACTTGGAGAAGAGATACTATAGTTGAGTAATCGCTATTGAGAAGGTAGAACCAAGGAGAATTCCGTAGAGAGAGCCCCGTCCAAATTCCCGATGAGCCTTTGTGAGACGCACTCCATTGGAACCCTGTTAGAGGAGACCACAACATCGAAGCTTGGTTTTACTCTTCCTTTCTTTCATTAATATACTCGACTATGGTGTTGGTTCCATCTTTGTGTTATGTTGATTTTTGATACAATTGATTTAGTCTTCTTCGACTAACTGATAGTTACAAATGTGAATTAGTATGTTGTATATCATCGTTGTTTCTTGTGTGTGTGTAGGTATCTAAGCGTGAAAGTGAGCGGATTGTGATCTTTCAAACCAAGAGCAAGAGCAACTACTCTTTCTGACAACAACAACAACGTAGGACCTCCGGTAAGTGATCTATAGAATCTCCGTCCATTCGTTAACTAGGAATCAATATTATAGCTTGTCTCGCTTGTGGCTAGACCCACTCTAGGGATAGTGGGATCGCCTTTGTCCATAGAGAGGATTTACCTCACCAACAAATTGGCAACTCCACTGGGGATCAATGCGAGTTTGTCTTTCATCCATTAGGTCTTCTTCTTGGTATTTGCTTGCTTATTGTACCTTTTCTGATTATTTTTGCTGAGTCTAAGACCCCTGTTTAGCCCCAGAGGATCAATTCTGACCTCTGTCTTCCAAAATTTTCCTTTTACTAGGATAACTACCTTGGTGCATTTTCTGGCTAGATAGTCGCACACACTGGTACTTGTTGCTAGTTCATCACCCGCGCCATCCCATGTTTGGCGCTGATTACAACCAAACTGTCACACCAATTCCTGTAGGTATTAGGGTTTGCCTTGTTTTGGAGTTTTTTGATCAGTACTTGTGTTTCTGGGTGATTTCATGACATGTTTTGATTGCTTTGGGATTGTTTGTGATTGTGAACAACCTCCTTCCTTCAATTGTTTATCTGTTTCCTGTCAGCATCAGAGCCTTAGGGTTTTAAGTGCTTTGGTATTCTGAGCGTCCTGTAGGAGTCTGGGTCTTTTGTTTCACAGTCAATTGCATTACTTGTTTGATTGCATTCAGCTCCCTTGATCTGTTTGAGTGATTGCATGTGGTGGAATGAGTCTTGTCTCTTTCATTTAGTTGTGCTTCCTGTCACTCCAAATATACATTACATTGCTTGTATGGGTATGTTTTGACGTCTTTCTTCGATTTGAGAGATTGCAACATTGGTTTGAGTTTTATTTTATTTTCTTTTGGGTTGATTTAAATTTTTTCATTTCAACTCTCGCATTAACATTCTCGAACTAGTGTGTTGGTTTGTTTTTCATGTCATCTAGTGCACTTCTTGCTCTATTACATTGAAAAATAAAAAAAATTGTGCTTGCGTTCTTGTTTGCATTGTGGAATTGGAAAATCTTTCACATAACTAGCATTGGGCATTCTAGGAAAGATTTCTCATTTTCATTATCTTGCATCAGATACTATAGTGGATGCTTCTGTGTGTTCTCATTATTTGCTATTGCTTGAAAACTCCTAAAGTTTCTCATAGATGGATTTTCATCGAACAAAATGGTATTTTATGGCATGTAGCTTGCATTTAGGAATTCGTGAGATTCAACATTCTTTAGGACCTTGGAATTGAAACATAAATACAAGATCAACTTAAAATTTGTTCAATTAACCTAAGGCAACATTGAAACCTAACGAAACATTTAGTGTTCTAAGTTAGAGATGTGTTCCGACATCTTTAAACCTAGCAGCTGTCACTCACCATCTGGCTTTAGACAGCGCTAGTATGAACTTGCGCTCCTCATACTGTCGAGTATATAAAGGGAGACCCCTCTAGGTTGCAATCCTTTTATTCGTAGGAAGCCGAGTCTGTCTCCTTGTAACTGTGATACACCGAACACAGCATTCGAGGAAACTACCTGCACGTATGTCAAGTCCTTGGTCGATTCTTATTTCATTTCATTACCAAGGTGTATATGGCTGTTCATAGAAACCTGGTACACCCTTTTACCTAGACTACCTGAGCAGTCATTTTCGATCTTTACTGACTCCATAAATTTGAAAAGATCATCGAGCACTTTTCCTTTCGCGCTCGCTTAAAACTAAAAGAGACTATAGTCATATTTGACTATTTCTTGACTCTTAAAACATGAAACAACAAATTTTTGGTTTCAATGTGGTAAAATAAACTACCTACGATTACATGCCCTTTAAAGTTTGATTACTTGGCCTGTCTTTTTTTGCCTCGGTTTTAATCCAAGAGTCTTCTTTTCTGATATTTTTCCTTTTTCTGGTGTGCTACAGTCATAGTAGCAGAACCATCGGTTTTGTCTACTGGTAGTCCTTTCTCGGACGATTCATCTGAAACCTCGCAAACCTCTAGGTCTTCCAAGCTTCTGCAGCCTCTTATCTCATCAGAGTACCCCTTTGGAGAACCGGTTGAGTTCCATTGGCCTCTTTCAAACGCTTGGTTTGGGTTTGGGGTCGGGGAACATTTTCCCCCTCTTACATCGGGATCGCCATTTTTGGCTGCTATCATACCTCCTAGCCATCGTAGTCTTTTACAAGATCTCACGGTGGATTTAGACATGGACTCTTCTAGTCCTAATGGCAGTAAGGGGATTCCAGTTTTGAATGAAGAATACCAACTTTTCCCGGAAGACATCCACAAAGAGCCCGCTCAATCTTCACCATCGGTGTCGCTTCCAGTCGGATATAGGTCTTTGGGTCATATTATAGCCGGTATTGCATCCATGGCAATATCAAATCTGTCGAGAGGTCCAATTCTCCCATCATTAGGGATGTCACCGACGACACCTGTCTCATCAACAAATTTTGTTACATCTTTCCCCACTAGGCCTACTGTCTACATGGCTGCATCAGCACCGGTCGTCACCACTTAGTCGTCAGGAGTTTCAGCTTCGGTAGAGACTTTGATTTCCATGGAAATCCCTGATGGTATTTATTTTGAGGAGTATCAGATGGTTGTTTAGCAGTAGAGCTCCCAGACTAATCAATCCCCTTAGGATCCTAATCATCCTTATTTATCTCATTATGGTGTGGATGGTACCCCCATTTATTCACTTCTTTTTCAATATGATGAGCACAGCAACCCTATCTATTTCCCTGGTCCTAAGGCTTATCATTTCCTTTCTATTTTTAGGCCTACCTTGCATGTGCAACCTTCTAACCAGCAAGGAAAACCCTTTCAGGGACAACCTTCGGTTCAGCAAGGGTATGCTTATGACCCACAAGGACAACCCTTTCAGGGACAACCTTCGGTGTAGCAAGGGTATGCGTACGACCCACAAGGGAAAACCTTACAGGGACAACCGTCGGTCCAGCAGGGATTGTTTTACAGCCCGTAAGGGCAGCCTTACAATCCTCAAAGTCAACTTCGAGGACCTACTATGCCTTTTAACCCTCAATTACCTTTTCTCACCACGTTGGAGTTACCGGATGTGTCCAAATTGACAAATGACCCAATTCTTCATAATCCTTATTGGCCTCTAGTTCCAACGAAGGTTCCTGGTGATTGCCCCAAGTTTGAGGGCGAATCTAGAGAGGACCCCCAAGCACACGTCATGACATACCATTAATGGTGTTCTTCAAATTCTTGGGTGGATGACTCTGTTCGACTCCGTATTTTCCAACGCACTCTCACTAGGGCTGCTGCTAAGTGGTATATCGAACTGCCTCATGGCATATTTCAAGATTTCAGCACTCTCACTATGGCATTCCTTACTCATTTCCATTTTTTGGTTCATTATGAAGCCAAGATGCATCTCCTAACATCCTTGAAACAGGACTGGGCTACCCATATCTTGGACCACATTCATGATTGGAGACGGCATCATCGCTTGATCAAGTTTGAAATTCCTGATCAGCTTCTTACTCATTCTTTCACTATCTATTTTTTTAATCACATTGTGAAAGACATTGCCATGGCAACCTTTGTAACCGAGGAACAAGCTATTGCTCGTGCCTAGTACCATGATTTAGTGTACTCTCAATCAGGCATATTGTATGACATCTTGACTGATGATCCATGACCTAGGACCTCTAAAGCGCTGGATACCCCAGCTGTCGACAGCGTTATTGGTTCAGTGTCTCAGACTTCATGCAAGTCTTCCAATGGGAAGCAGAAATCAAATTCTTCCAATGGTTAAGCTCCTCAGCCTACCCTAGATTCTGGTAAAACCTCGGAGGTCAATGTTGTTTAGGCCAATCCTGCAG
This sequence comes from Pinus albicaulis, assembly GCA_034641835.2. Classification (NCBI taxonomy): domain Eukaryota; kingdom Viridiplantae; phylum Streptophyta; class Pinopsida; order Pinales; family Pinaceae; genus Pinus; species Pinus albicaulis. The sequence continues at coordinate 897,725,809 of CM076583.1, read as the reverse complement.
ACAAGACTTCCAAGGGGATAAAGAAGGGCAAAGCCAAGGCCAAAGTCGATGCCCCAAAACCAGAATCGTCTAAACCTCGTGCTGATGATGGTTCACAGTGAAAGCCGAAGTATCCCTGCCTGATTTGTGATGAGGACCACTACATTAAGGATTGTCCTAGATGATCCGAGGTTATTCAACTGCTCAAGGGTGCTAAGGGAACTCCGACGGTCCTTAAATAACCTTTTCCATCTCATCAAACACAGATGGTTGAGAAACCTGCACCATCTGCATCGTTTGGCTCTCAAGTATTCATGATGAACGGTTTTGCACCTGTTTCCATCGCTAGTCGGTCGAAATATTATGCTGGATCACACCAGGTAGCCGCGAAAGAGATCACTGATGGTCCTCCTCCGCCACTTGCCTCTGGTCCTCTTGAGATTGAAAGGCCCAATGTTGAACCCATTGTACAGCCACCTTTTAAAGGTGTTCTTCGGAAATCTTCTTATAATCCTAACGCCCGTGCTCCTTAGAATTACAGTATTGTTGAGGATTTAGCATAGGCGCCATCTGCGATGTCCACGTTAGAAGTGCTTCAGAGTTGTCCATCTCAACGGAAAGCATTATTATCTGCGATCAGCGAGATTGATCCTGTTGATTCTAGCCTTCTCTCTTTCGACTTAGAGAATTTCATCCCCCGACTTTCGCATGAGATTGCGCTTGTCATAAAGGTTGGCATCAATGGTCTCAACATCCATAGAGCCGTTGTGGATGAAAGTGCATCGACCTGTGTCATTTCATCTACTTGCTGGAAGGCTATTGGCTCTCCAGCCTTGACTTCGTCACCCAAATCCCTTGAGGCATTTGATGGAAGGGAATCGAAACCCTTGGGTGTTCTCGCTAGCTTGTCGATCACGTTGCAAGGAAATATGGTCAACATTGAAGTAGAAGTCATTGATGCTAAACTCAATTACAATCTTCTACTCGGTCGCAGTTGGACTCACACTATGTTGTGTATTCCGTCCACCCTCTTTCGTTTTCTAAAGTTTCCACATGAGGGAAAAATCATTACTGTCGACTAGTTGTTGTTCTTTACCTTGTCTTCCGAGAAAAACATGCCATACATGGATCAGATTCCTTCTCCCCCCGATAGTGTAGGGTTGAGTCTTTTCAAATATCCCACTCTCATGGGTATCTTTCCCCTTCCACCACAAAATACCATTCAAGTTAATATGATCTCTTGGTCGAATGACCCATGGATTGTCCCTTTACCTGAACAGGTTGATTCATCTGGGGATTCAACGCCGCTTATTCCAATTGAAATCAATTATTGTGAGCTTACAACAGCATCTAATTCTCCCTCTTCTGAAGATGCTCCTTTGAGCATGTCTCTCAATTTTTATTCTCAATCCCCCTGGCTCAGCGATGCAGATTCCCCTGATCCTTTGAAATTAGTTTTTCCATCCGATGAGGCCATAATGGAAATCATGTCTCTCGAAGATCTACCGTGGAGTGATGGGCATCATCGTTCCTCATTTCTGCCTGGCCTCAGGGTAATGAATAACTGTCTTGAGTGTTTTTCATCTCAAGTTCCTTCTCCACCACTTCAAATGCCTATCTTGACTCATGAAGTCTTCGCTGAAGGTAACTTGGGTAACATTACTCAAAATATGCCTATCGACATTTTCATGAAACTGGGAATTGTCGAGAACATCCATGTGGGAGTCACTTGCTCTTCCGATGAAGTCCAAGTGTATACTAGCCTCTTTCACGAATTTCGTGATGTGTTTGCTTGGTATTACGGAGAAATGCCTAGAATTGATCCCAGTATTGTGGTGCACGAGATTCCCACCTACCCAGGTGCGAAGCCTGTTCGCCAACGTCTTCATCCAGTGCATCCTTGGAAAGCCGCCGCCATCAAAGTTGAAGTTGAAAAACTTCTAAAAGCGGGTTTCATTTATCTAATTCCTCTGATAGAGTGGGTTTATAACATTGTTCCTATGGATAAGAAGTAGGGAGAAATTCGTGTATTTGTTGATTATCACGATATCAATCGAGCCTGTCCTAAGGATAACTATCCCACCCCTTTAATTGATCAGATCATTGAAGATTGTGTGGGGAGTGAGATTTTTTCCCTTATGGAAGGTTTTTTTGGCTATAATTAGATCAACATTATCCTATCTGATCAACACAAGACCTATTTTATCTATCCTTGGGGAATGTTCACGTATAAGAAAATCCCTTTCGGCTTGAAGAACGCTAGAGCTACGTTCCAGCACGTGATGTCTTATGCCTTTCACAATATTCTTCATATTGTTCAACCATACCTAGATGACCTTCCGACTCATTCAGCTACGTCGAAAGACCACCCAGACCATCTCTAATAAAATCTTTCTTCGTTGTAGATGCTACAACATTCAGCTCAATCCACATAAATGCATCTTCTGCATCGATTCTGGTAGAATTTTAGGGTTTATCATATCTAAAGACATAATTCGCCTTAACCCACTTAATTTTGAGGCTATTGTTAATCTCCCCTCTCTATCCTCGTTACACCAGCTTCAGAGTCTCCAAGGGAAAGAAAATTTCTTACGTCGTTTTATTCCAAAATACGCCGAAGTAGCCAAGGGGTTCACACGACTTTTAAAGCAGGATGTCGCTTTCTGTTGGGATGAGATTACTCAACAATATTTTTATATGCTTAAGATGTTGCTTGTCAATGCTCCTTTATTACGTCCTTCGAATTACCATCGTGATTTCACCCTCTATCTAGCTACCGCCTTCAGTACGATCACCATGGTTTTAATTCAAGATGATGATGACAGTAACAAGAATCTCATTTATTACATGTCTTGGAACCTTCTCAACCCTGAAACACATTACGCACATGTCGAGAAGTTAGCGTTGGCTGTCGTCCAAGACGTCCAACGTTTTCGTCATTATATCCTTTTACGCATGGGGACCATGATTTCGGATTGTAACCCCATGACATATATTCTGTCTCGATAGTTGTTGGGGGAAAATACTCAAAGTGGATCATTATCCTCCAAGAGTTTGATTTGGATTTTACTACAGCCAAATCAAATAAATCACTTGTTTTCATTGATTTTATTTGTTCTCTCCATGCCGACTCTGCTCCTTCTCATTTCGAGAACAGAGCATGACAGGAGCTCTAATCGAGGAATGGCTCCACCTATTTCTCAAGATTGTTGACAATGCTTCAATGCAGGAACAAATCAAGAATACCCTAGAGGATGTGTTGCAGGGGAACACAGGGGCGAGGGATCTCCCGGGGACAGCACCACAGTATGTACAACGAGTCAAGCGGAACAAAAGAAGAACGAGAAAAGAGTTCTGGTTAGACACGCAGGTTGTGGGATTTCAGATCAGGGATACCATGCTCAATTTGGGATCCGACGTCAATATCCTACCCCGGAAGACTTGGGAAGCTCCAGGGTGACCCCAACTGACTTATTCACCGATCCAGCTCAGGATGGTAAAACAGTACTTCATTGTGCCGATCGGCCGACTCGAAGACGTCGAGGTAGACATCACAGGGGTAAAGATCTACACATACTTTGAGGTCATAGATATTATGGGAGACAAAGATCCATACCCTGCATTGCTAGGGATCGATTGGGATTTTGAAAACTATGCCATAATTGATCTCAAGAAGGAGCTGATGATTTTTGAAGATGGGGAAGTTCGAGTCACTCAGTTTTTCAACCCGTATCAAGGTCCAAGATATACAGAAACAGTAGATAACAAAGAGGATGCTCAGACATTGAAAAACCTCTATCAGATGACCGTCGGGATGTTGGAAATATGATGCAGAGTGTTGTCCTTGATGGAAACCCACTAAATGAAGATGAAGACATGCGACTGTTGACATGTGTTGTCCTTGATGGAAATCCACCTGATGAAGTTATTCTTGACGTGATGGACTTGGTAAATGATGTAAATCTGATATGAAATGATGTTAGTTAGCAATATGATGCTGAGTGTTGTCATTGAATGGCAACCCACTTGATGAAGATGATGGCAACTTACTTGATGAAGTTGTGCTTGATAGAATATGTCTTGATAAACTAAAACTGATGTATCTACAGTGAGTACAGAAAGCAATGAAGAAAGGAATTCAACATGTGTTAAATATATGATGAAAAGAGTATGTCTCTATGAATACGCGGATCTGTCTAAGAGAAGTCGCGTATGCACGCGGAAAAGAACGTTCCAAGTCGCGTATGGGCAAAAGCGCTCAAAAAGTGAAAATCCAGGGGCTCATGGTATTGATTTGGCTCATGGTATTGAAAAAGGGGCTCATGGTATTGAGAAAGGGTAAACCTATATAAAGAGAAGAAATTCATTTGTGCAAATCATGAGTGTGGGAGCAAGATGTCTGAGCTTGAATGAATACTTCTTTGTGAAGTATATCTGTATGGAAAGGGTAAAGGTTTGATGATAGATCTGAATCTATAATGCACCTATGAAGAAATGATGAAGCGGGATTTCTAGATCTGAAATGTATCTATATTTGCTAGATCTATTTGTGGAGTGATGAGATCTGTGATGAGGCGAACATCTGTCTGAAGTAAAGGGTGGAATCTGAACCGAATATCTATTCTGAAGAAGTATGTTGCTCCATAATGATTGAAGATCTATACGCTACTTCGCCGCGGAGGAAGCGCGTATATATCGTCGATGAAAAGCGCGTATGCTAAAGTGAAATTTGCATGATGTATATATATGTTTCGTGGAATGGAAACGCTGACCCTCGGTTAATGCCGACATCATTGTGTTTATGCAAAATAGGTTTGCTTTAGCAAGGGGTATGTGAAATCTGATCTGCTCGCGTGTTTTCGTTTATCTGATCTGTGTTGATATGTATCTGTTGGTGACGTATGTTTGTGCTTAAAAGTGTGGAAAGGGTCCAGTTTGAAAATATGATGAAATGTGGCCTGCAAGTGGTGTTCTATTGAAGTTGTTGGATCCAGTGTGAAAATTGATGAAACGTGGTCCAAGGTGGTGCTGAAGGTTGTAGCCTTCATTCAGGGGGTTGTAGCTCCCTTCCAGGAGAGGCTGGTAAACGAGATCGGGGGGTCGTAGCTCCCTTCCAGGAGAGGCTGGTAAACGAGCAGGGGGTCGTAGCTCCCTTCCAGGAGAGGCTGGTAAACGAGTCAGGGGGTTGGAGCTCCCTTCCAGGAGAGGCTGGTAAACGAGCGCAGGTGGGTGCCTGCGTGCTGGTCAAGTCTGCGCCAGCACATATGTTGTAAGATGTTTTCTCTATAATAAAATATTGAAGGCTGAGCAACTGCAGCGGTGGTTTTCTCCCGACTTGGGTTTCCACCTAAAAATCCTGGTGTTCATGTGTGATGCTTTTTGTGATGGTTTATTCTGTTCTTACTGCACATGTTTACTGTTTATAGAACATCTAATGAATGAATGATGGAATGATATAAGTGAAAAACTAATGGCATAATTAGATCTCTGTGTATACGCGAGTTTTATAAAGGGTATCCGCGTATATATGCGAGTCTGTATCAGGAAAGTAGCGTATGGGTTTTAGAAAGTGGAAAAGTAAAAATATTTGAATATGCAGTAAATACTGATTCACCCCCCCCTCTCAGTATTTTTCCCAACAATTGGTATCGGAGCGGGTCCTTCTGCAGAAGCTTGATCGCTTGAAGGAGGTCCGTCGCAATGGGAAAGAAGCAAAAGAAGAAGGTTACTCAAAGAAAGAAGATGCCTCAGAAATCAGGTATAGCAGAAATTGAAGGAGATGAAATAGGTATTGATCGTTGTTCTTGTATTTTACTTAACTGTATATGCAAGGGTTATGACAGTGAAAGTGACAGTATGGATCCAGAAGTTTCTGACGAAGCTCTACAAGTGCTCATGGCAAAGAAACAAAAGAAGAAGGCTACTGAAAAGGAGATATCTCAGAAAACATGTGCAGCAGAAAATGAAGAAGATAAATCAGGTATTGATAGTTGTTCTTGTGACTCACTTTCTGGTGCATGTAATGATGAAGATAGTGTAAGTAAAGTTTTGGATCTAGAGGAAGCTATCAAGAAAATTGAAGATCAATGAAGATCAATTTCTAAAAGTGAAGCTTTGTACAAAGGGATGAAAGAAAAAATGGAAATACTGAATGGACAGACAGACAAGTACCAAAGGTTTCATGCTTATGCATCCGCTCGAATTAAAATACTAGAAGTAGAAGTCAACGATCTAAATGCAGATCTTGAAAAATCAAGCAAGAAGAATGAAGGACTTGAAGCTGCAATCATCTCTCTGCAAGCAGATATAGAAGAATCAAGTAAGAAGAGTGAGGAACCTCTACAATCATTTGAAAAGGAATGACTTGAAGCAGAAATCATTTCCCTCAAAGAAGACCTGGATAAATCAAATAAGAAGAATGCAGGACTTGAAGCAGAAAACATATCTCTGAAAGAAGATCTCAAAGCATCGAAGAAGAAGAATGAAGAGTTGCAACAAACATGTGAAGAAAACGAATATTGGTTGAAAGAAGAGATTCTAAATCTGAAGGATCAAGTAGAAGATGGAAGAAGGAAATAAGAAAGCATGACAAAGCAATGTCAAGCCTTGGAGGTTGAGGTAAACATTCTCAAAGGTAAATTAGAAGAAAAGGTTAAACTTTTGAGGTTTCAAGATAGTACTAATATTTTGGACAATATTCTGAGTAATCAAAGGTCTCCTTCTATCAAACACGGTCTTGGTTTTCATGAAACTGTTAAAGGAGAATCTGGTTCACAAGGTAGTGCTAAAGATTCAAAGGTAGTCAATGCAAAACCTGAAGAGTTGAAAGAAACAAAAGGTCAACCAACAATGATGAAATCTCAAAGGAAATCATTCAATAATGTTGAATGTTTCAAGTGTCATAATTATGGGCATATTGCAGCAAATTGCAGGAGCAGATCATTTCAGCCTCAAACAAACAGATTCTACTCAGAAAGGTACTCTGGTTTATTCAAGGGATATTGTTTTTCATGTAACAAGTATGGACATAAAGCAGCTGATTGTAAAAGGAGAAAGAATAGAAATACTCATTATGATTCTTATGTTTATTTCTCTGGCCACATGAGATGTTATGCTTGTAACAAGTATGGACATGTAGAAAAAGAATGCAGGATGAACAGATCTGGGAAAGTGGACAATTTTCGGCACACAGTTGGAAAGCTCAAGCAAATTTGGAAAAAAGAGGACCGATCAGAAACGTAAGGAATTCAGACCCTACTGCAGTCATCCGCTTCTGGAAGCTTACTTCTACGTTGTTGCGGGAATGATGTGGGATACATTATGAGATTTAGTAATGTATCGTCACAAGGGGAGCAATGCATGATGTCTCTCATGGTTGATTTGATTATTCTGGTTATATGTATTTCTGACAGCACATCTGATGTGGAAAGGACAGGTACAGGAGGTACAAACTCAGGAGGAAATGAAGGAAGATGAAAATTTTCTATGCTTCACTTTCCATACGCGGGTTCTATGAAACAAAGTCGCGTATACACGCGAGTTCCAGCTGACACATTCGCGTATGCATTGATGATAAAATAATTTATCTGATAGCTGAAGATCTGGAGCAGAGGTCCAGGGGGAGCATCAGTCTAACTGATAATAACTGTAGTTTCGACTCTGTATCAGCTTAATTTCTCAGTTCTAAATGATAATGATAAGATACTTGATGTCTTATGTTGAAGTTTATGGATGAGTCCTGTATTCTTGTTAGATGAAGAGTATTCATTGCTGAAATGAAAATCTTATAATTCAGAGATAAGGACAGATCATGCAAAGATTGTTGCTGATGACTTGCTGTTGAAGGTGTTTCAGATTACACAAGTTAAGGAAGAGCACTGGTTAGGGGGAGCAGCAGGTTGAATACTAATGATTGCATTGTTGGCAATATGACTGCTTATTCTTGGTTATTGTGATACTCATACTCAAATGATGATGGCTTGGTACATGGTTTATGATGATGAGACGTTGAATGAGCTGTCTTTACTACTTGCTGAAGTTTATCTGCTGGATGAGCTAGATGTCGGTTGATTCAGAAATAAGAAGAGATCATGCAGAGCATGTTACTATGGTTGAGATTTTTTGCCTACATATGTTACTTCATGTTAAATTTTGAAGATCATGGTGATATTGGACCACATGGATGATTGCTTGACACTTATTTGAAGATGATGTTATGGTATGATAATCTCGCTTGGAAAGAATGTATTGATGCTGCACGGAATATGAAGACTTGGTTACTAATGCGCTTATGCTACCACCATTGGATGACGCTTGAATACACAACTACTCTGTTCTATCTGTAGTCCAGGGAAGCAGTCAAATATCTCAGAAAGAAGCTGAACACTATCTTTTCCTCACAGAGGATCAGATCTGGTCAAAATATAGAAGATGGTAGTGGATACGCGGGTTTCATGAAACACAGTCGCGTATATACGCGAGTTCTTGCACAGAAAACCACGTATGTTTGGTTGCTGGCAATTTTTGGTTGGTTCAGCTCTCTTCAGCATAGCTGCAGTGCTGTTTGGTATCTCTGATACTGTTTGGTATCTCTGGTGGTGTTCCAGTTCTCATAATTCTGTTTCTAATGTTTTGATGAAGATGCCTTGATGATTTTTTGGTGAAAGTGTTCAGGATGCACAAACTAAGGGGGAGCCTTAGTCATATGAAAAGGATGCATGGATGCATAGATTCAGGGGGAGCATTAGCTTTGCTGAGTATAATGCATTATGATGGTTCTGTTATATGATCTCTCTTGAGGTCTTCTTGGTTTTGGTTATGAAAAGTCATATTTGTATTTTTGATGAAAAGGACATGTGGAGACCCATGATGTAAAATTGTAATATTCAGTCATGTAAGGGCTTGTCAAATTTTTAAATCCACTTGGTTGGGTAGCTGAGTCAAATTTTGTAAACCCACTTGGTTGGGTACTTGAGTCTTATATGTAAATCCACTTGGTTGGATATTTGATGTAAGTATGAGTCTTTTGGTGATAGGAAGTTCATAGAGTCATGTACTTCATTGAAAAATATTCAGCATGAACTCAGGGGGAGCTTGGTCACTTCAGTATACATCAGATCTGCAGAATGCTTCTTCTACATGAGGAGAAAAGGGGGTGAGTGTGTTGGTTTTGATCCGCTCGTTGCCCTTGATGTCAAAGGGGGAGAGTGTGTTGGTTTTGATCCGCCCTTTGCCCTTGATGTCAAAGGGGGAGAGTGACATGGTGTTTGAATACAGATAATGGTGTCAAAGAATTGGGAGAGTGACATGGTGTCAATGTACTTATCTGTTGTGGTAACCAAACACCATCGTGGTTGCCATCAAGTCCAAAGGGGGAGATTGTTGGAAATATGATGCAGAGTGTTGTCCTTGATGGCAACCCACTGAATGAAGATGAAGACATGCGGCTGTTGACATGTGTTGTCCTTGATGGAAATCCACCTGATGAAGTTATTCTTGACGTGATGGACTTGGTAAATGATGTTTGTTAGCAATATGATGATGAATGTTGTCCTTGAAAGGCAACCCTCTTGATGAAGATAATGGCAACTTACTTGATGAAGTTGTGCTTGATAGAATATGTTCTTAATGAAGTAAATATGATGTATCTACAGTGAGTACAGAAGGCAGTGAAGAAAGAAATTCAGATTGTGCTAAATCTATGGTGAAAGAGTATGTCACAAGGCATACGCGGATCTGTCTAAGGGAAGTCGCATATGCACGCGGAAAAGAACATTCCAAGTCGCATATGGGCTAAAGCGCTCTAAAAGTGCAAAACCAGGGCACATGGTATTGATTTGTCTCATGGTATTGAAAAAGGGGCTCATGGTATTAAAAAAAAGGGTAAACCTATATAAGGAGAAGAAATTCATTGTGCAAATCATGAGTGTGGGTGCAAGATGTCTGAGCTTGAATGAATACTTCTCTCTGAAATATATCTGTATGGAAAGGGTAAAGGTTTGATGATAGATCTGAATCTATGATGCACAAATGAAGAAAATGATGAAGAAGGAGATCTAGATCTGAAATGTATTTGTATCTACTAGATCTATTTATGGAGTGATTAGATCTGTGATGAGGCGAACATCTGTCTGAAGTAAAAAGGTAAATCTGAACTGAATATCTGATCTGAAGAAGTATGCTGCTCTATAATGATTGAAGATCTATACGCTACTTCGCCGCGGAGGAAGCGCGTATATCACAACCCGCCGAAGAAAAAGCGCGTATCTGTGATGGAAATTTGTACGAATGTATCACCAGTGGTTTTGTGAGCGGAAGCAGTATATCTGTGACATCATTGAAAGGGAAACGCGTATACGACTAGGGTTCTTTGAAACGAGGGGTATGAAATATCGATGCATTCTGTGTGTTTACGCATATCGATGCAATGATTGATAAGTATCATTGATGATGTATGTTTTGTGCTTAAAAAGTATGGAAAGGGTCCAGTCTGAAAATATGATGAAACGTGGCCTGCAAGTGGTGTCCTAGAGGAAGCTTTGGATCCAGTGTGAAAATTGATGAAACGTGGTCCATAGAGGTGCTGAGGGTTGTAGCCTTCAGTCGGGGGGTCGTAGCTCCTTTGGTGCTTGAATCAACCGACATCTAGCTCGGATCAAACTAGCTCGGGAGGTAGTAGCTCCCCTTCAGGAGAGGGTGATAACTGAGTCGAGGAAGTCGTAGCTCCCTTCCGAGAGAAGGTGAGTAGAGCGCAGTGGGTGCTTGCGTCTTCAGTCGTCTGCTTGACCTGCGTATGTTGTAGAATGTTTTCTCTATAATAAAATATTGAAGAGGTGAGCAAGCTATGAGGCGGGTGGTTTTTCTCCCGACTTGGGTTTCCACCTAAAAATCCTGGTGTTCATGTGTGATGCTTTGTGTGATGGTTTATTATGTTCTTACTGCACATGTTTACTATTTATAGAACATCTAATGAATGAATGATGGAATGATATAAGTGAAGAACTAATGGCATAATTAGATTTTTGTGTATACGCGAGTTTTATAAAGGGTATCCGCGTATATACGCGAGTCTGTATCAGGAAAGTAGCGTATGGGTTTTAGAAAGTGGAAAAGTAAAAAGATTTGAATATGCAGTAAATACTGATTCACCCCCCCCTCTCAGTATTTTTCCCAACACGGGAAGAGGGAGGATTACATTAACCCGACAGCGATTGGCTTCGTAAGCTGGCGAAGTATCTAGAGCTCGGAGCTAGGCTTCGAAATCGCTTGGGAAGATTGGAAACAAGGCAGGTATGAGACTAGCACAAGGAGATGTGCCAGTATTTCCAGAGTCCATTGGATTGGAGCTGAGATAAGGGAGTACCCCACCTTGTCTAATATGCATGTAGTAAATACCTTCATTGCAAAGGTATAAGACAAGGTACCAGAGGAAAACATGATACCACTCCTGGATGTGGCACTATAGTCCACATCAGCCAAGTGGTGGAAAAATCACCGCAACTACCTGTCGCAGTGGAGTTGTGTTGTGGAGGCTTTGAGGCGTGGTTCAAGGAAGACGAAAGACCTCAAAGCAAGCAAAGGTACCAAGGAAATTTCGATCCGAGAGACCACCTGAAAGCCTGTCAGGAGCAGTGACAAAGTGTAGGGTACCCAAAGGAGCTGTGGGTACATCAGTTTGTCCACTCCTTGGATACCATCCCACATGCTTGGTACTTAGAAGAAGAGAGGAAGAGAGGGACCAGTTCTTGGCAGGAGGTTACAAACAAATTTGTTCAGTGCTTTTCATTTGAGGGGAAGACAGACCTGGTGTCCCAAGCATTACAGGTGATAAAAGGGATACTTTTTTTCCCCAATCTGGGCACAGACAGAGGGCATTAGTACTGAATCCTGATGGCAGACGTAAGTTGGCTTGCCAACAGATCAATAGCGAGATAGACGATGATAGTTTGGAGGACCTGAGGCACCTATACTTTGAAGAGACAGAAGGAGAGCCAAACATCAAAGAAGAGCGTACCACGGAACGAGCCCATTTACTTTCGCTGAAGACAAAAAAACTAAACAAAGGCATGGAGGAAAAACCAAAGCTGGCTACAATTGGGGTCTATAGGGATGAGGAGATGACAAAAGAAATTTTTAGTCTCCTCCAGGAATACAAAGACCTATTCCCTTAATCAATTGTGGATTTAAAAGGGATCAAGGGGGATCTAGATGAGATGAGGATGATATTGAAGCCAGACGCTAGGCCAATGAAGCATAAAAATTACTAGCTGAACACATGGATAAAGGAGAAAGTAAAACTAGAGATCGAAAAAATGTTGAAGGGAGGTCTAATTTTCCCTGTGGAAGAAGCAGAGTGGGTGAGCCCCTTCTCCATTCAAAATAATAAGGATAAGTTAGAGATATGCGTCTGTGTGGACTACCGAAGTTTGAACAACGCAGGCATTCATGACCCATTTCCTACCCCATTCAGCGACGAAGTACTGGACAATGTTGTGGGAAATGAGGCATACTCCTTTACCGATGGGTTCTCAGGATATCATCAGGTGCGCATCGCGGAAGAGGACAAGAAGAAAACGACCTTCACTACCGAATGGGGGTCTTTTGCATATCACGTGATGCTGTTTGTGTTGAAGAACGCACCTGCTGTGTTTTCCAGGATTGTCATAGCTGCTTTCCGGGAATAAATTCATAAGTTCCTGGAAGTCTACATGGACGACTGGACTGTCTACAGTTTGCTTAAATACCACGCCACCCTGCTATGCATAATGTTTGATCGGTGTCGAAAATTGCAAATTTCCTTGACCCTGAAGAAATGAATCTTTGTGGTTCCATTCGGAACGCTCCTAGGACATGTGGTGTGCAAGCAAGGGGCCTGTGTCAACCCCGCCAAGGTGGCAGTGATTGTCCACATGGAAGCTGTTGAGCCCTAAAAATGTCCTTTCTTCTCACCAAATTTCACTCCATTCCATTTGTCCTTTATCAGTTATAGGCTTAAAAGATCAATAGGAATGATTAAAATCACTTTAAGATTACATGCAATGACTGACTTATTATACCTTTGTGGTTTTGTTGTCATAGTGATTTTTTAGTAGACTTAGCTACAGAATGTAGTCATTTTGTAGCTAGTCACATATTCCATAGCCATATTTATGTTTACACAGGTTACAGGTGTCATTTGAGGGAAATACGCATATGGTTAGACTCCAGAACTCTCTTGCATCATTCCTTGTCCTCCACGAAGGCTGAGAAAAAATCTGAAAGTGGTTATGCACGTGGACAAATCCAAAACCAAGAAGCAGGCTTCTACAAGGATAAGGACTCTGCAGGTGTCTTCAACAAAACACGAGCCCTCAACAGGAGTTCTAGTTCGATTTTGATTATAAAAGACACCTATGCCTATTTCTACTCAATGTCAATTATGTAGTTGCTTATAAAAATAACTCGGTGAACCGAGAAATAGTTAGTTGATGTTTTGTTGTTAGTTTTCAAAGACTGTGATACTCTGTTTCTGAGCATTTTTCTTCTAATGAAAGAAGTATAACTTTGATGCATGATCTGAAGCAACTTTAAGGAGTTAAGGATTTGTGTACCAATCTGATGGTAGAGGGCCCCTACTATCCGAAAGGCTTTGTGCATATTTTCTAGATAAGTGACCTTTAACTCTATTTTGTTCTTAACTTAGGTAGTTTTCTAGATATGTCATTTAATTACATATAATATTACAATCAATCTTGTTCTCATGAGCTGTTCCAATATATCACTAATACGTGAATGAGATATAGTTGTAGTACTCTTGAACTAATTGCATTTTAGTTCAGCTCTGTTCATTGCATTTCAGTTCTATTAGTTAATTGCATTTCAGTCCTGTTAATTAGATTTAAAATACCCTCATTATTTTATAAGCTGCTCTTGTTCTCAACTTCTTCTAACAGATCGTTATCATACGAACAAGAATTAGTTATATCATTTTGAGTTCTTGACTGTTCTGCAATTATGTAAAAGATTCTCATAATTTTACAAACAACCTTTTTCCCAAGTTGTTCCAAGAAATCTCTAACTTTTAAATGAGGCTTAATAGTAACATTTTGAGTTGCAAAATGAGTTAATTCTAGTGTCATAAGTTATTTTAGCATAGGGTTCCTTACTACATTGTAGATAATATTTTCTCAAAATTTTCCAACAAATTTCTAACAACGAATAAGATTTTCTCTGTGATGTTTAAGTTGTTGTTTACTAAAAAGAATCTCATTACATCAAAATAATAATTTTCTCAGTTTGTTCCAACATACCTCTAATGAAATGAATTGGATTAATTTTAATGTTATGAGTTACTTTTCTTATCAACTTTACAATCTGTCGATTAGCATTTTCTGTTCTTGGTGCCATTCATAGTTTAGAGTAGATTTCATTCTTTTTTAGTGTGATCAGTAACTTCTCCTTGCTATAAATTTAGTTATTTTCCCCTTAGCATAAAAAAACAAATCCAAAAACACTAAGCACAATGAAGTAGGAAGAAGATACCTAGGCACATATGGTGCACTTCACTTCAACAGTTTACTAGCCCTAGTTGACAATTTATGATGTCAATTTAGGAACACTAAGTTGATTATACATTTTGGCGCCATTTCCGGGGAAGTGTAACTAGGTATCCTTATTTATTACCTTCCAAAAACAATGATATGTGTAGAGAAAGAGACTCAGGGGTATATTTATAAGAAGCAGAAGCTTGATTCCTAGAACACCACTTGTTCCACCAAGACCAAGAGGCAGCACACCTCCAACTCAAACCCACATCCCATACTATACAGATCATAGACTTCCAGAAGAATTAAGATCAGATATTCCATCAGAAAGACCTTCCACTTCAGCCACTGAACCTGTCTTAAAAGAAGATTCAAGGACCCCTGCTAGAGACATAAACTTTTCCACTTCCACAGAAGAATCAACCATGGCAGAAGAAGGGGGAGGAGGAGTCTTTAATGGAGAACATACACTATTTGGAGGAGGTAGAGGTAGAGGAGAAGGAGGTAGAGGTGCATAAGGAGAAGGAGGTAGAGGTGAAGAAGGAGGCAGAGGAAGAGGTAGAAGGGAAATGGGAAGCTCTTTTGGGTTTCCTATAGTAGATTAAGAAACCAATGCAACTATGAAAAATATTTCACCCTCTGTCCTTCCAAACTTTTATGGACTCAAAAGTGAAGATCTTGAAACCTTACTATTTGAATTAGAAGTCCTATGTAGAACCTATGATTACTTACAATATGCCCAAAAACTTAAACTATTCCCTTCAACATTGAAAGGAGCAGCATTAAAATGGTTTATGAGTTTAATCAACAATTCTATTAGGACATGGGAAGACATCAAACAGGAATTTCTAGAGAGGTATTTGGATTAATGTATGCCAGTCAACCATAAGGAGGAAGTGTTTAAAATGCTACAAAAAGAGGATGAAAATATGGAATATTTGTTGGAAAGGTTTAACTATAACATCAAGAGAGAAAAAATGGAAAACTTAGATCAAGATAATTTGAAAGCTCTCTTGTTGAAGACAATTAGGGATGAATGGCTAGATATCCTTAATATGATGGGAAAAGGGGATATATCTCAGCTCACATTACCTGAAATAGCTAAATTATGTATCAACCTTTCAAGAGGGAAATCTAAAACTGTAAAAGGACCAAGAGACCCTGCTCTTGCAAGGGAAAGTAATTCTGCTTTTGGGACAGTAAGTAGGGTAGAAATAGGACATATGCTTGATTAATTCAAATCTGACACGTTAGGGAGTCTTAGTGAACAAATAGAAACCCTTAAGTTACAAAATAAGCAAAAAGTTTAATCTGATGCCTTAGCAATATTTTGTCCCAAATGTAGAAAGAAGCATGCCTTGAGAGAGTGCCCTTTGGATAAAAAAATAGTAGAGACTTGTGTAATCTGTTCAGAAAAACATGAGACCAAGATTTGTCCTTCACTTCCTGGTCTTAAAGCTATCTTTCAAGAAGAAACCACTAAAAATTCCACAGAATCTCTCAATTTTGTATCTAGGAGGCCTTGGCAAGGACCTCAAACATAAGGATTCCATGATCAACTGTATAATCAACCCCCACCAAATTGGAATTCTTGGTAGCAACCTTGGCCCCAATTCCAAAATCAATCTCAAACCTGGGCACAAGGAGCACAAAATCCCTATGGAAGATACTCTCAGTATTATCAATATCCACCATCTTATCCACCATATCCAAATTTCCCTCCTCAACAAAATCCACAACATCAAAATCCACCACTTCCATTACCATTTCCTCAGAAAGAAAATCAGTTACCTGCCCAACCCATACCAAACCCCAACAATAAAAATCCTCAGAACACATACATGATAGAAGGTCAATAGTTCCCAACCTATTTAATTAATCCTTTAGACCTTAATGATGTTCAACTTAGGTCTGGAAGAATACTTGAAAAGAAGAAACATTCTGTAATCATACAAGGGAAAAACAACTCTGAGGAAGATTCTCTACAGGAAAATAAAAGTCTTGAAGAGAACACATCTTTTCAAGACACAAATATTGAAAAATCAAAACAAAAAGAATCAATAATTTCAACTCCTATATTAGAGCAGCCATCAACATTCACCTCTACACCGCCCTTTCCAGAAATATTACAAATTGATCAGGGTGTAGAAAAACAAATTATGGTGCCTAATTATGATTTCCTAGATGAGTTAAGGAATTTTTGTATTAAGATCCCATTATTACAAGCTATCAAGGAAATTCCAATCTTAGCAAAGACAATAAAGGAGTTGAGCATGAAAAAAAAAGGAAAAAGAATAAAAGAGACAAAGAAAATTCAACTGGCAGGAAAAATACCAGACATCATGATGGGTAAGATTTCTATTCCAAAGTATCTAGACCCAAGAAATCCAGTTGTTAAAATACACATCAATGGAACTGAGATCCAAAACACACTTATTGATTTAGGAGCAGCAATCAATATCATGAGTAGACAAATCATGGATAAACTAAAACTTCCTAATCTTCTTTTTACACCCACATTATTACAATTAGCAGACAGATCTGTGATTAAACCTGATGGGGTAATAGAAGACATTCCAGTGTCCTTATATTCTTGGGATTATCCTATGGATTTTATGATCCTAACTCCTAAAAATAATCTAGGAGGGCATCCTATTATATTAGGAAGACCTTGGTTAGCTACAGCTGATGCTTTCATTAGCGGTAGATCCGGTGATATGTACATCTCTGATGGTAGTTCAACCAAGAAATTTAGTTTGTATCCTCCAGCAAAAACAATTACAGAGTTAGATGATACTCAATGGATTAAGGATGAAGAAGACATACAACCTCTCTTCACAATTTCATAAATTAGTGAAGATAGCTAGATTCTAAATACCTTAGAAAATTTCGAATCCTCTTCGGAATACAAACATGAAAAATTTCAAGAAGAATCCAACATCGAGTTTTTATCATCAAGACAAATGTCTCTTTACTCCATGGATAAATTTGGCAGCTCTACAATTGAGATATTTCCAGGTAAAACTTTAAACATAAACAAGAACCTAGAGAAATCTCAACAAGAAAAGCTAGTCAAAATATTACAGAGACATTCTTCTGCATATGCATGGGAGTACACTGATATGGAAGGGATAAGCCCTAATAATTGCACTCATCACATCTACATAGAGGAAAATTTTAAACCAATCAGACAACCTTAGAGACGGATGAATCCAAATCTTAGGGAGATTGTTAAAGAAGAATTGCAGAAATTGTTAAATGTCAAATTTATCTATCCCATTTCAGATAGTTAGTGGGTTTCTCCTTTGGTAATTGTGCCAAAGAAAAATGGTAAATGGAGGGTATGTATTGACTACCGGGAATTAAACAAAGCTACTCTTAAAGATCATTTTTCCCTACCTTTCATAGATCAGGTGTTAGATACATTAGCTGGCAAAAAGTACTTCTCATTTTTAGATGGGTTTAGTGGTTATAATCAAATTCAAGTAGCACTTGAAGATCAAGAAAAAACCACATTTACCTGTCCTTGGGGTACCTATGCTTACCGAGTATTTCCATTTGGACTATGCAATGCACCTGCAACATTTCAAAGGGCAGTACTAGGAATTTTTTCAGATCTAATACATGATTGTGTGGAGGTATATATGGATGATTTCATAGTTTATGGAAACACATTTGAAGAAGCCTTAGCAAACTTGGAAAAAGTTTTAAAGAGATGTAAAGAAGCAAATCTTTCACTAAGTCATGAGAAGTGTTTTATGATGTTTACTGAAGGAATTTTTTTGGGGCATCACATTTCAGGCGATGGGATTAGAGTTGATGAGTCAAAAGTTGAAGTCATCTCTAACTTATGTATTCCAAGTTGTCAAAAAGATGTTAGGATTTTTCTAGGATTTACAGGGTATTACAGAATATTTATAGAAAACTTCACCAAGATAGCATCTCCACTTTTCAAACTACTTACCAAGAATTATGAATTCAAGTGGAATCCTAATTGCCAGTTAGCCTTTGAGACCCTAAAAACAAAAATATCTGAAGCACCTATTTTGAGGGGACCTAACTGGA
The DNA here is from genome assembly GCA_034641835.2 of Pinus albicaulis. Lineage (NCBI taxonomy): Eukaryota > Viridiplantae > Streptophyta > Pinopsida > Pinales > Pinaceae > Pinus > Pinus albicaulis. Next base: position 897,707,243 of record CM076583.1, on the reverse strand, counting down.
AATTACCTTTTCATATTTCAACAGATGCCTCGGATACAACTTTAGGAGTTTTATTGGGACAAAAAGACCTGATTCCTTATGCCAGCTACTATACAAGTAAAAATTTGACCCCTTCGGAGTTAAATTACACTGTAACTGAAAAAGAGTTCTTAGTTGTTGTTCATGCCATAAATAAATTCAGACACTATATAACAGGCTATGAAACTTTTGTTCACAAATATCACTCTGCAATTAAATATTTAATGAACAAATCAGTTACTAATGGTAGAGTCATAAGATGGTTATTACTTTTATAGGAATTCAACATCACCATTCTAGATAGGCCTGGGAAACAAAATACAGTAGTTGATTTCCTATCTAGACTCCAAAACATTAAAGACAATACTCTAGTTGAAGATCAATTCCCTGATGAATATCTTTTTCCAATTTCTACTCAAACTCCTTGGTTTGTTGACATTGCTAATTATCTAGTTTCAGGGAAATTTCATTCAATAATGAATGTAAGAGACAAAATAAAGATCATTTATGACAGTGAAAAATATTCATGGGTTGCTAATAAGTTATACAAAACAGGTCCAAACTTTATCATGAGAAGATGTGTTCGAGAAGATGAGATGCCTAAGCTCCTTAAGGCATGTCATGATGAACCTTGTGGTGGACACTTTGTTGATAAAATGACATCTTATAAGATCCTTCATTTAGGATACTATTGGCCATCCCTCTTTAAAGATGCTAAAGAGTATGTCAAAAGGTGTGACAACTGCCAAAGTGTAGGGAAACCTTCTCCTTCAGGTGAGATGCCATTGCAGCCTCAGGTACATATTGAACCTTTTGAGAAATGGGCTTTAGATTTTGTAGGAACTACTAGTCCTCCATCAAGACAAAAGAAATATATATTATTTTGCACTGATTATGTTACCAAATGGGTAGAGGCCAAGCCATTACTTTATGCTACTGTAGCATCTGTAGTTAATTTTCTTTTTGATGATATTTTTACTCGTTTTGGTGTCCCAAGAGAAATTGTTACAGATCAAGGAGCTCAAATCACATCAAGGCTAGTGGAAAAAATGCTAGAGAGGTACAAAATTAGACACAGAAAATCTACTCCCTATCATCCACAAGAAAATGGCCAAGTGGAATCTACTAATAAGGTCATTAAAGGGATCTTAACAAAGACTGTTTATTTACATAGAAGAGATTGGGCAGACAGGCTTCCTGAAGCCTTGTGGGCCTATAGAACTACATGGAGAAGCACAAAAGGTCATACCCCCTATGAACTTTTTTATGGAAAACAGGTCTTGTTTCCCATAGAGTTTCAGATTCAAACTTTTAAAATGGCAGTCCAGCTAGGACTTGATCTAACAAAAGCACAAAAGCACAGATTGGAGCAGATTAATAAATTGGATGAGATCAGACAGGATGTAGTCCAGAGAAAAAATATAGTCCAACAACAAAGGACTAGATGGCATGATAAGTACATTAAGGAAAAGAAATTCAAAGAAGGTGACTGGGCCCTCTTGTTTGATTCAAAGTTCAAAGATTTTTAAGGTAAATTCCAAACACATTGGCTTGGGCCATATGAAATTGTGAAATTTTTTGACAATGGAGAAATAAAAATCAGGACAATAGATGAAGATAAGGTGACTTTTCTTATAAATGGTCATAGATTGAAACTGTATCATAAGCCACTTTCAAGAGAAGAATTTGTCAAGAGATTCCAAGAGAATAGTGATGTGAAGTTAATGAAGAAGAATCCTTCTTCTTCATCAACTTAATTGTATTTTTTGAAATCAGTTGAATATATATATATATATATATATATATATATATATATAATAAATTATAAACATGAATACTAATCATTGATTAGCATGTTTATACAGAAAAGATAAGGTGAAAATCAGAATCCTTCTAACACTTTAGCTTTTCAAAATTGTTCATTTCCTGCAAACAAGTATCATAAAATCATAAGTGCAGGCTCACTTTACATATCACATTCCACTTATGATCCATTTCATTCCACCATATCTCACTTCATCCATATTTCATTCACTCCATTCATCCATACTTCATTCACTCCATTTCATGATCCATCTTATTTCATTTCAGATTTTCAAAATTGATCTTTTTCTGCAATTGAGTATTACAAATCATAAGTTGCAGGCCACTTTTCATATTTCATTCAAATCCACATTTATGATCCATTTCATTCCATTATATTTCACTTCATTCATGCTTCATTCCACTATATTTCATGATCCATTTTATTTCATTCCAAACTTCATTCCATCCATATTTCAAATCATTTCATTCCATGTCTCAAAGCTTTTATAGGTACATTCTGCAGCCAGACATTCTGCAGCCAACCATTCAGCAACCACTTGTTCAGCAGCAAATTGATCCTGCAAACCTACTTCAACAAGAAAAATCAAAAGGATTATGGAGACTGAAAGATCAATAATTTTCAAAGGAAATACAAAGCATAGTAAAACAGCAAAAATCAAAAGAAGGGCTAAGGTAAAATTGTGTGAAATTATTATGATAGCAGATTATGAAAGATATAGTATGGTTAAGTCATATGTATGTTTCATAAAGTTATTTTGATTATTCGTATTGATCAAGCCTATCATAAAATCCTTGAACAGGTCCCTTCCATTCCGCTCCATATCAAATCATCATTTATTAAAATTTAACGGTCAATACTTGAAGTGACCTATTAGGTCACGTCACTAACCCGAAATATTCTTTTATGATTTTGAAATCCTCATGAGATTTCTCTGCGGTCTTTTACTCCATGAAAAACTCTCAAACTCAATCATTTGTATGATTTACCCTCACCGTATTTCACTCATCCCATATCCACTTTATGTCATTTTTCCATAGCCAATTCCTGTCTGCAGAAACAGAGAAGTCATCTTTAGGGTGAGACAACCCTCTACAGCCATTTTTACCTCAAATAGGAGAGCAGTAACAGAGCAGTAAATTGAAGTTGAGGAAAATAAGCCATGGGACTTATTGTAAGGTCCGAGCCAGTCGGAACCAAATATCTAGAAGGTTACCCATAGATTAAAGAGATGTTACATCAGGTTGGATGGCTAAAGTTTTTGGAGAAGTTCAATTCATAAGGAGGTCACCAAGTCATTTTCCCGGTCATTCAACGGGTCAGAAGTTGAAATAGGTGATGTCAAGTTCATTATTATAGAATCCTTTATAGCAGAAGCAACAGAGTTTCCAAGGCAAGGTGAACGATGGTTTAAAAACAAATAATTTCACAATGAAGCATGGAGACAGATGCTAAAAACACCATGTATCGACATTTCAGTTTTCAAGAAAGGCATTCCTAGTTCAGACTTGAAAAATAAATGGCGAGATTTGGCACCCTATAATTCTAAAAAAGTTTATAACCTGTGAGGGGAGATTTGGCACCCTATATGTTTATCACATTCGACTTATGATGAATTTCCTAGATGAAGAGATAAATTTACCCTTTTTATTGCTCAATAGCCTAAAGAGGATGGCTTATAATGTCCAAAAAAGGATTCAGTTCTTAGAAACCACCTTATATCATCATGGCCTAGTTAAAATTATAATTGAGCATAATTTAAAGAAGGTAGGAGACAGTTGGGATGAGTTCCTCTTGAGAAATCATTTTGAAGAACCTAAAGAAACTCTGTCTGAAGGAAAACTTGTAAGAAGAAGCAGGAGGGGAAAAGTTGCCAAATCTATTGAAATTAAAACTGATAAATAAATACAAGAAGACAATGAGGAGATTATCTCTAAAAAATTGGCTAAAATCAAGAAACATCTAAAAAAGGAAAAGGTAATAAGAAAGGATGCTAAGGAGAGAGGTGAGGGACCATCTAAACTGAGAAGAAGTCATAGGCTTAAAGGCATATTGAAGAAGATAGGAGTTAAGCAAACAGGAATCATAGATATTTAAGATGAAGAGACACCAATTGATAGATCTCCTGAGTACCAGTATGAAGAAGATCCTGATAGAGGAACTCCGGAGGTAGATCCAACCCAACAACAGATCTATAATTATGTTGAATCATTAGAAAAAAGAGCCTCAGAAAAAGGAGAAAGAACTCCTAGCCCACAAGAATCTTCAATTGAAGTGCTGAAAAGAGAAAAATATGAATTGGAAGTACTCAATATGCATATAAAAAATGAAAATGAAATTTTAAGGGAACAAGTCAAACTAAAAAGTGACATGAACACAACTCTCTCTCTGCAAATGGAAAACAAGGCTAGTGAGAAGCTGAAGAATAAAAACAAGAAATTGAATAGGGCACGTATAAATCTGAGTTTCAAATTTGTCATAAGGAAGCCTAGGATGTCATTGAACACCAAGCAAAGCAGAAAAAGGAAGCTAGATGTCTTGGCTGAAGTTTCAGAATACATGGATTGATTGCATGAGGACATGCAAAAGTTTTGTAGTGGGGGTATGTTGAGCCCTAAAAATGTCCTTTCTTTTCACCAAATTTTACTCCATTCCATTTGTCCTTTATCAGTTATAGGCTTAAAAGATCAATAGGAATTATTAAAATCACTTTAAGATTACATGCAATGACTGACTTATTATACTTTTGTGGTTTTGTTGTCATATTGATTTTTGAGCAGATTTATCTATAGAATGTAGTCATTCTGTAGCTCGTCGCATATTCCGTAGCCATATTTATGTTTACACAGGTTACAGGTGTAATTTGAGGGAAAGATGCATATGGTTAGACTCCATAACTCTCCTGCATCATTCCTTGTCCTCCACGAAGGCTGAGCAAAAATCTGAAAGTGGTTATGCACGTGGACAAATCAAAAACCAAGAAGCAGAGTTCTACAAGGATAAGGAATCTGCAGGTGTCTTCAGCAAAACACGAGTTCTCAACAGGAGTTCTAGTTTGATTTTGATTATAAAATACACCTATTCCTATTTCTACTCAATGTCAGTTATGTAGTTTCTTATAAAAATAACTCGGTGAACCGAGAAAAAGTTAGTTGATGTTTTGTTGTTAGTTTTCAAAGACTGTGATACTCTGTTTCTGAGCGTTTTTCTTCTAATGAAAGAAGTATAACTTTGATGCATGATTTGAAGCAACTTTAAGGAGTTAAGGATTTGTGTGTCAATCTGATGGTAGAGGGCCCCTACTATCTGAAATTCTTTGTGCATATTTTCTAGATAAGTGACCTTTAACTCTGTTTTGTTCTTAACTTAGGCAGTTCTCTGAGTTTATCCTCTTGCATCATGCTTTATGTCATTTAATTACATCGAATATTACAGTCAATCTTGTTCTCATGCGTTGTTCCAATATATCACTAATACGTGAATGAGATATAGCTGTAGTACTCTTGAGCTAATTTCATTTTAGTTCAGCTCTGTTCATTGCATTTCAGTTCTATTAGTTAATTGCATTTCAGTCCTATTAATTAGATTTAAAAGACCCTTATTATTTTATAAGCTGCTCTTGTTCTCAACTTCTTCTAACACATCATTATCATATGAACAAGAATTAGTTATATAATTTTGAGTTCTTTACTGTTCTACAATTATGTAAAAGATTCTCATAATCTTACAAACAACCTTTTTCCCAAGTTGTTCCAAGAAATCTCTAACCTTTGAATGAGGCTTAATAGTAACATTTTGAGTTGCGGAATGAGTTAATTATAGTGTCATAAGTTATTTTAGCATAGGGTTCCTTACTACATTGCAGATAATATTTTTTCAAAATGTTCCAGCAAATTTCTAACAACGAATAAGATTTTCTCTGTGATGTTTTAAGTTGTTGTTTACTAAAAAGAACCTCATTACATCAAACTAATCCTTTTCTCAGTTTGTTCCAACATACCTCTAATGAAATGAAATGGATTAAGTTTAATGTTATGAGTTACTTTTCTTATCAGCTTTACAATCTGTGGATTAGCATTTTTTGTTCTTGGTGCCATTCATAGTTTAGAGTAGATTTCATTATGTTTTAGTGTGATCAGTAACTTCTCCTTGCTAGCAATTTAGTTCTTTTCCCCTTAGCATAAAAACACAAAACCAAAAACACTAGAAAAACACTAAGCACAACTAAGTAGGAAGAAGATACCTAGGCACATATGGTGCACTTCACTTCAACAGTGTACTAGCCCTGGTTGAAAATTTATGATATCAATTTAGGAACACTAAGTTGACTAGACAGAAGCCTCGGAAACTGCGAAGCAGTTGAGGTCGCTACCGGGGCACATGGGTTATTACAGGCGGTTCATCAGGAACTATGAGAAGATAACTGCTCGTTTGGAAAAGTTACTGCGGAAGTCTGAGGTGTTCCAGTGGACAGATGACTGCAAATTAGCTCTCGACAATTTAAAGGAGAAGTTGGCAACAATGCCCATTCTGGTCCACCCAGATTGGGATAAGCAGTTCCATGTGCATATCGATGCTTCTGGTATTGCACTTAGGGCTGTCTTAGCGTAACCAGGCGAAATGACAATTGAACACACAGTATACTTCACCAGTCACAAGCTATCTAATGCAGAGCAGAATTACACCACCACGGAGAGGTAAGCACTAGCCATGGTGTACTCGCTCCAGAAGTTCCGCCACTATCTCCTAGGAGGTAAGTTCAAATTCTTCACAGACCACTCTGCATTGAAATGCCTCGTCAACAAGCCAGTTTTGGAAGGACGGATATGCCGATGGCTCCTACTCTTTCAATAATTCACCTTCGAAGTGATTGTCAAGCCCGGGAGGCTGAATGTCGGGCCCGATCACTTATCCAAGTTGGAGACGGGTGAGAACGAAGGATCTCTAGATGATCAGTTGCCTGATACTGATCTTTTCTGGGTAGAAGCCATACCAGATTATTTGGCTGACATTGCCACTTACCTCACCACGGGGCAATGTCCTCAGCACTATACCCCGATCCAGAAATGACACCTGGTTGTCCGTGCTGCTAACTACCAACTGATTGCGGGGCAGTTATATAAATTGGGACCTGACGAGATTCTGCGGAGGTGAGTCCTCAACCATGAATGCGAATCCATTCTATGGGAATGCCATAGTGGCATTGCGGGAGGACACATGGGGGTGAAACCCATAGCCAAGAAAGTGCTACAAGATGGACTATGGTGGCCGATGGTCCATGCCGATAGTACATCATTTGTCAAGAAATGCGATGTTTGTCAGAGAACAGGGAGGCCCTCTCACAGAGACGAGCTCCCACTACACCCGGTGAATGTATTGCAACCGTTCGAGAAGTGGGATGTCGACTTCATAGGCCCCGTAGCCCTTGTAGCCAGGCATTCAAAGGCCTGGTACATCATCATCGCCACGTAATATCTCACCAGATGGGCTGAAGCAGTGGCGGTATGGAATTGTATGGTAGCTATGGCAGCCCAGTTCCTCTTTGAGAACATCATCAGCAGGTTTGGTTGCCCAAGGAGCTTAACCAGTGATCAAGGTACACACTTCATTAATGAAACAATAAAATCATTGCTGGACACCTTCATGATCCAAAATCACAAAAGTAGCTCGTACAACCTATAGACCAATGGCATTATCGAAGCGTTCAACAAAATCCTCTAAAAAGGCTTGACGAAGATCTGCAATGCCAAACGGGATGACTGGGATGAACGTTTTCCAGCCGCACTGTGGGCCTACAGAACAACGGTGAAGCGTTTGAAAAATAAAACACCTTTCTAGCTGGTGTATGTCCATGAATTTGTTATTCCCGTTGAGTTCACCATACTGAACCTTATGATCACCACCTCCATAAATTTCTCGGAGGAGGAGGCCCTCTAGGAGCGCCTGCATGAATTACAGGAACTCGACGAGGCACGGTTCCTTGCCGAGTTCCATCAAAAAGTTTAGAAAGACAGGCAGAAGGCATGGCATGATCGCCACATCAAGAGAAAAATGTTCCAGTTTGGCAGTAAGGTTCTCCTATATGATAGCAGGTTTCAGAATTTTCCAGGGAAACTGCAAATGCAGTTGTTGGGACCCTACTTCGTCATCAAAATTAAGGATTCCGAAGCAGTTCGGTTGGCTCAACTGGACGGTACTATTTTACCTGGTTGGGTGAATGGTGCACACTTGAAGCCCTACCATGAATAAGTTTCTTTAGCTTTCTTTCAATAACTCTTGCACCCGAGAGAAGTATGTAGAGTAGCATAGTTGAATAAATCTCTCGCACCCGAGATGAGTGTAGGTTGAGTCATTTGTCTATGCATAGGTCGTCAATAAAAACTTGGTTGTGGGGACCGCAATGCAACTAATTGTGGTCAAGGAGGGGCGTGTCCAGTATGCCATCCCTATATGATAATAAAACATGTCAAGTGTTAGTCCGCATCATTTCATTTAATACTTTTTTCAGTCCGTAGGATTTCTAGGATTTGCAACATAAATTGCCATAATTTGAGGTAACCTTGCAATAATAATTTTTCCATAATTAGAAGTAACCTTAGCCGTCGCATCCACCCATTTCCCCATACAACCATCAGCAGATGTCAGAACACACCTCAGCAGGCGACTGATCACACGATTATCACCACGGAGGATGCCAACAAGAATTACTTCGTTATGGGGTCTCATCAACCTCACTCGTGCCGGTTAATTACATAGCATGCATGAAGAAATGCGCGAAAATGCCGGAGAGATCCAAGTTAGAGTTAGAAATTTCTGAAGAAGCAAAGGAAATTGGAGTAGAATCATAGCAGCAAAGGTGTCCCGAAGCAGAGCGCCAAGAGAAGGGGCTGAGAACTGTTTTTCAGGTGTATCAACGATGCGTAAAGATGACAAGAGTCAATCCAACAGTAGTAGAATAGGAGCTTGACATTAGGATTCACAAAATGGAGTCCCTCGTTGGGAAGTATGACAGTGCAGCCCTCATCGATGCAGACCTCATGGATTCTTTCGAGTTTCCAGTGCTCAAATGACAAGTGTACATGGAGAGCTACACCAGAGAGGCAGGGTGAGCAGCAACAAGAATTTTGCCTGAGTTTCAAGGCATCCAACAATCCTCAATCTTGAATTTGAGGAGCCTGCTTGTATTTGGGATGACAGGTATTGCCATGCAATGTACCGAGTTCTTGCTAAGCAGAATTCAGAACGGTTCCTTGTGGCTGGGAAAAGAAATTCCAATCCACGCTGAGGACATTCAAAGACTGACAGGGCTTTCGCAGGAAGTTTGGGACGTTTCTTCAGCATTCCAGACCGTCTCCCAAAGAGAAAAGAAGTCGGAGGACACTGATTATTATGCAAAATATGGCACCCGAAAGGGGAGGGTGTTGCATGTCCTCATGCAACGAAAACTGAATATATTGCATGTCCTCATGCAACCCAAAGACAAAAACCCATGAGTTAACCAAGCAATAAAAAATATGTTCATCTCAGCTCATGAAATGGATAGAACAAATGAATTCTTCCTTAATTAATGAATATTCACTTTTAGTAATCTTGATGAAGGCATAACAATTTTTATATTGACATTCAACTATATGTATATATGAAGTTGCAACAAAATATGATATAAGTAACAACAAACTTCATTAACCATTTTCTCAAAAACTACAAACCAACTTTTGTTGAAATTTGGCAAGTAAATTTATAATATATGAATGCATTTATGATCCAAAAATCAGATCGTTTTGATGCACGGATCATGAGATATAAACAAAATGGCTGTAGGTGAGAGTGCATGATTTCCGAAATTTTATGAACCAATATTTCTTGAAATTGTCTGGGTTTGTATTAATGATACGTCTGTGTTTTCCAAAAATCACAAGAATTGAGTTCATAGTTTTAAAAATATTATGGAAATCAATTTCTACACTGAAATTGTGTGCCTTAAATGAGAAAGAAAATAGAAAACATCCATCATGCATAGCAATTCCTCCCCCTCTCTGAAAAATTAGCATGCCCTCATGCGATGCTAGAAAACAAATAGAGGTGGTTGCTACCAGCTGTTGAATTCTATGCTTGGTGTAAAACAACATGGAATAATGGAAGTGTTGAGAATGAATAAGAATAACAATGGATGATAAAGAATATGAATGGCATAGTCATAAGAAAGAAATGAATGAAAGCAACACTCCCCCAAACTGAAAGATGATATGCCGCTGAAAAAGGGGAAGTGGTAAAGATGTGGAATGAAGGATGATAAATAATACTCAAAATGGATTTCAGTAAATTCTCCTAAATTCGTAATAAATCAGAAAATTATGCTATTTTACCTCAAGTTTTACCTCCAAAAAGAAAAATGTGGAATGACATATATGTACTGGCAGGTGTTGAAGCTGATGTAGGCAGAGTTGGTGCTGAAAGTGATGCAAAAGGTAGAATCCAGGCAAGCACATCATGTCGGAAGAATTGTGCACGTTCGCGAGTTGCTCGAGCCTCTTCTGTTAGTTGCAATAGTGTGGTCATGTTGTGAATAGAATTCTGCCCATACTTGTTGTTCTCCTGTAAACAAAGCACTATTTTGCATACAATGTTCTTGAATCCATAGTGTTAGTTTTGAATAGAAATAGATAAGATGCATGCAAAACTTTCAGTCAGAAAAACTTTTGTCAAATCAACAAGTTATGGCAGAGTGTAGTAATCATATCGCATGCTATCCCATAATGCATACATTCCCCCTCCAATTGGAAAAGGAATTCCATGACCATAAAACGTATGAGAGGTGTTGTGCTGAGAGCAAGGCAAGGGAATGAACAATATAGCAGTGAATGAAGCAGAGTACACATATCAATGATAGGATAGCGGGAGTTATGGTTATAATGAGAGCAGAGTGTGTAAAGATAGTTATGAATAAGAGATAGGACGCTTTGAATTGATGATAGGTGATGAAAAAAAGAAAAAGAACAACAATATGCCAAAAAGATGCTTTACTGATAGTATGCTAGCTGAAAATGATGCGATTGATCATAAAACAATTTCTCATGCATAAAGGTTCAAAATAGGGAAAAGAAGTAAGGAAATAACTTCTCTGATAAAAAGAAAAAATAAGAAAAGGTATTATAATAATAATTGACGATAAGATATAACTTCAATACCATAAAGCAGAGCATTTATTGTGGCGGCGTCCATAACCTCGGCGGGGGTTGCTTTTTAACCCATATGAGCCGGGATCCTCTATAAATGGAGAGTTACGGTCTTTGATACCAGAAGAATACGATTAATGTTGGCGTGTGTGAATGCGGCGGCTGCCATTCAGCACGATGTATGCAAGAAAATCAGTGAGGCAGAAGGCTCGTGGTAGACCTCTTTGTTCCAAAGAGAACAATTTTATTATCCAATGGATCTCCATTACTGGTGTGGTGGCCATAATGGGAATGTCACTGCCCACAACCTTATGAACATGGTAGTGGCTGCGTAATGAGACCTCTATGCCTCCATGCGAACAAAATTTCATTGTTATTACACAATTTATGATAAAAAGAGAGGCTCGGACTCCTTAAGAGCAGGGATGGTGGAAGAAGTTGAACATGTCAATAGAAAAATATACCCATAATCTCATTTATTACGGACAGAGAAGATTATAATCCAGAAGGGTGGAACCAGCATGGTATTAAGATGATCAATCAATATCATGTTCAACAGAAAACAATGCAGTAAAGTAGTATAATAAATAATTGTGTCCCTTTTGAAAATAATCTATCATCAAGGAGCTGTCCTGTTAAATATCATAACGTGAATGATATTAACTCGCTTCAATAGAATCCATAATTCTTGTCCTCGTAAAAATAGTGTACTTCATGGCATGAAGGGGAATCAGTAAAATGTGGTTGAGATGAACTAGGAATAGTCCCACAAGAGGAAGGAAGGGTTGCTCTCAAAAATAATCCCAAAGTGTTGCTCTTTTGAATGAACAACAAAAACACTCAAAAAGTGGTGTTCCTTAAAGGAAATGCACACACACAAAAAAAAGTGTGAAAATGCAAATGTCGTTCCTTTGGAAAAATGAACAGCAAAAACTAAAAATGTCATTCCTTTGGAAAAGGAACAGCAAAAACGCAAGTGCCATTCCTTTGGAAAAGGAACAACAAAAATGAAAAGTGTCGTTCCTTTGGAAAAGGAACAGCAAAAACGCAAGTGCCGTTCCTTTGGAAAAGGAACAGCAAAAACACACGTATCGTTCCTTTGGAAAAGGAACAACAAAAATGAAAAGTGCAAAAGTGCCATTCCATTCGGAAAGGAACAACAAATCGTGAAATTGCAGAAGTGTTGTTCCATTTAGAAAGGAACAGCAAAACGTAAAAGTGCAAAAATGGTGTTCCATTCGAAAAGGAACAGCAAAAAGTGAAAATGTAGAAGTGCTGTTCCATTTGGAAAGGAACATCAAAACGTGAAAATGTAGAAGTGTTGTTCCATTCGGAAAGGAACAGCAAAAAGTGAAAGTGCAGAAGTGTTGTTCCATTCAGAAAGGAACAGCAAAAAGTGAAAAAGGAACAGCAAAAAGAGTCGTGGAAAAGGAATGGCAAAATGAACCGTGAAAAAGGAACATCAAAATGAATTGCTGACCAAAAAGGTGTTGTTCCTTTGGAAAAGGAATAGTAAAATGAAATTGCTGTCCCTTTGAAAAAGGAACAACAGAAACAACAAAAGTGCACACAAACGCTGTCCCTTCAGAAAAAGAACAGCAAAAATGCACAAGCATGAAATGCAAGCACGCAAAGAATGAATTAGCTGTTCACTGTATTGATGCTGAGGATGGGTCACAGTTTGAATGAAGCAACACCTGAAACACAAAATATAAAAAATATCAGAAAAGAAACAACGTTTTATTTAAAAACAATATGTAATTAAGTTACAACAGCTATGATGTTATGTCAAAAAAATGATCTCTTTGAAAAATGTTTTGGCAGCAGTGATAAGACATGAATTTTCAAATTGAAATCAATTCTTCATTTGTTTTATTATGAATCCGTTGGGTAATGAGTTGGATGAAATTCCTTTGTTTTATTAAAATTTGTTTCAAGAATCACTCGTCCATAAATTGACCTTCTTTTTCTCCTAGGACCTGCAAAAAAACGAGTGTCTACCTGCAATAAAACATTAAATCATGGAGAAAGAGAGGTGATCGGGCTCCCCTAATCCAATAATTATGCAAAAAACAACAAGTAGTTACTATGTATAACAAATCCATTGAGAAAATAACAAAGTAAAATTTATCTGTCACTTGCGGGAGAGCAGTGGCCAATCATGCTAACCTGCAGTGTTTTAATCACAACTTCTTTGTTTTTCGTCGAAATTGAGTGATTCCAAAGCAAAATGAGAGCTAATTCAAAGGGTTATCTTCAGTAGCAACAGGTTTTAAAAATTAAATGCTATGATATGTCAAATTTGTTTAGAACAACCTGCATAATAGAGTCATTTTCGATTACCCAATCTAGACCAACGATTGATATTTCAAGCATAGATTCTTCGTTTGATGTCGGATTCAAATGATTCAAATTGGAAATGAAAGTAGATTCATTTATTTATCTCTAATAGAAACAGGTTTTGAAGAAAAGAATAATTGATAGGTTAAATACTGTGAGGAACATCCAAAAAGACATAGTTTTAATGGCGCTGATTTACGATAGACAGTCAGTATTTTGATCATAAATTCCCCATACGATATTGAAAATGAGTGATTCCAATTTCCTTGTAAACTAGATTCATAGGGGAATCTACCATAGTAACAGGTTTTAAAAATTCAAACATTTAGGCCTCCAAAAACGGACTGTCCCAACTCTGTTCCTAAGCTGCCCGCTAGACACCCTGTGAATATTTTGGTTCTAACTTTTCTGTTTCAAATCCAAATTGAGTGATTCAAATTGGGTTGGAAATTAGAAATCAAGGGATACTTAGGATAGAAACAGGTTTTAAAAATATTCATTTTTGGCCCCTCAAAACATTACTGTCCCGACTGTTTTTCCAGAAATTTCATCAAGCCCGCAAGCCAAAAAAAATGATATTCAAGCATTTTTTTCAAATTAGTGATAAAAATGAGTATGAGTGTTTGTAGAACTATTATTTCCATTATAATTCATCTACATACACAAATGAATTAAAAAAAATTATCACCAATGTTGATTTGATAGCGTGTTGCAACAAACAAACAACTATTTTTACAAAAAAAAACAAAATGCATTTATTTATGTTCTTATTTTATTTTATTTTATTTTTTCACTAACCTACTTTGATTGAAATATGAATATGACTATGTATAGGAGTACTTCCAATGGAACCATTTTCGAAATAAGGCTTCAAATATGTACATACCCAAATTTGAAAAATGCATGTTGATAAAAATTAGGGTATGAGAAGCCAACTTCCCTTGAAAAGATGTTGTCAAAAATTGTTGAAGTATAGAGTGATGCCGCAAACAAGTGATGGAATGAAAACAATCTTCAATATATCCTTTACTTTCTTGATTTCCCATAGCCATCATATCATGAAGTTCTTGAGCTTTTAAAATGACTTGTTGATGCATACTAAAAGAAACCTCATTTTCTTCCATAGCTTCTACAATTTTTGAATTTGAAACATTCTGAATCTCATTGTAATTTTTCTCCATTGGTGCATGTGAGATAGAATGGGTGGGAAGGATGGGTAAATTTTGCAGTTCAACATTGTAAGCATGTTGTACTGGTTTATTGTGGTGAGGGTGTGGAGTTAGTTGAGCAGGAAATTGTGTATGGAATGGAGCATTGTGATGATGTGGTTGGTTGGGTTGAGTGGATAAATTTGATATGCAAGCAGGATGTTGTGAAAGAGCCGGTGGAGAATATGGAGAATGTGCTTGTGCTACAAGATGAGGGAGAGTAGTCATGCAATCAGAAGGTGAACCATGCCAAACTTGTAGATAAGATTGGTGGTTATATTGAAATTGACATGGCTGCCCTAGAACATGAGTATTCCATAATGGATTATGCAAGTAAGAGAATGGAGAAGAAGTGTTTTGAACCATACCCGTAGGCCATGATTTCCATGGTTTTGACCTTGTTGCAGCTTCCTCACCTCTTTGATATGATACTTCCATCCTAGATAAGGAAGAGTAACCATCTATGGGCTGCTCCTTTCGGTCATGAGGGAAAAACACTTCATCAAATTCTTCATTTTTATGAACCTGCAAAACGTCCAATTTTGAGCTTAGAGAGCCAATAAAATCAACTTTAAAATTTTCAAATAAATCATTGATTTCAGCTCTTATGTCTCCTATTCTTGTAGCAAATTTGGAAAAGAAAGAACAAACATCTCTAGAATTCTTACCAGCCTTGGAGATTCCTCTTGAATACCTTATGCACAACTCACAAACATCATCATATGATAACCGAAAAACATCACCTTTTCCTATCAGATTTAAGAGTTCTAAAAATTCATCTTTGATTCCTTTAAGAAGGAGTGTTTTTAAGATCTCTTTTTCCAAATGCTTATGCTTTGATTTTTGAAGGTTATAATGAAATCGATCTACATAGTCCTCCAAACTTTCATCTTCCCCTTGTATCATACCGAAAATATCTTTATTGGATTTGCAATAGTCTTGGTACTTCTTCAAGAATATGTTCTTCATGTCCTCCCATGATTGGATGCAATTCCCACCTAGGCTCATGAACCATCGGAGAGCTGCTTCTTTTAGAGTAAGAGGAAACACTTTCAATCTTTGATCATTAGTACAATAATCATATCCTCTACAAAGTATTTCGAACTCAAATAAGAATGTATCTGGATCTTCACTTGCTAAACCATGAAAATTTGGTAAAGATGGGGGAATTATGTGCATTTGTGTCACTCCTCCTAGATCTTTGATAGGAAATTCAAAAGTAGAAACGTGAGCCATTTCTTACCATAATATAAGATGTTTTTCATGTGTTTCTTCGAGGCTCCTTCTTCAAATGTTCCTGTCAATTAGTTAGTGAAATGGGTGGTGCTTACATCACCATTTGAGTGAAATCATGTGATTCGTTTTTTTAAAAATTTCTATATTTTTTCTAGTCATTCACACAAAAATTCAAACATCTATTTCTACACAAAAAAATAACAAATCTGCCGGAAAGCGGGCGGGGGAGTAGGGCTGTTACATGCTCCGTACGCAGGTTCTTACCTTCCGTTTTTAATACCCAATTCTCTCCTAGCAGGCACTCATCAGATTCACACTACTCTTTAGAAATGGCTACACTCTCCGCGGCAACGGCGCCAAAATGTAGAGCGATAAAAAGGGTCTTTTAACTCCTAATTACCTTCACATTAATTATCAACCCAGGGACGACTTTTTATTTCAAGAGTGTACTCAGTCTGAGGCGGTTATTTACTCAAGAGTAATGTTTTGCAGTATAGTGCTTAAAATGCAAAAGTAAATGAAAGCTGGAAACAAAATCTAATTGGAACAATAAGAAACTGAAATGTTCTAAACTAAATCATTCACTCAAACAACCATCAATCGAGGATACAGTAGCAATAACTCATTCCTCTGGATATTGATGCAATTGAAATCAAACCGGAACAAGACAATCAATCTGGGAACGAGGAAGAAATAACCAATGTTCTCTACAGTCGACAATCCTGCTTTAAAGCAATTAAAAGGAAATCGAAATTGAACTAAAGTTGCCATTGAAAGTAAACTAGGAAAACTCTTTAAAAGCAAACTGTAATTAAAGGAATCTGAACAGCAAACTCCAATTAATGGAAATCAACAACAAAATACCTTAAAGCCTAAGTCATTCATTCGGAAAAATAAACAATGTATCAGTCAAGGGTTCGACAAACATAAGCCCATCCCTTTGGAAACTGATGGAAAGGAAATTAGAGCATGGACCACGGGTCTGGGAGCTAGGCAGTAAATGCCAAGGTTCACTACAGCCACAGATCGTCTCTCACACCAAAGCAAAGATAATGCGAATAACAGGAAATGGAACAACAGATTAAATATGAATGTACAACAATCCAAATCAAGCACGCAACACACTTATCATTAAGAGGGACAGTAATCCGAGCTTCGATACAATATGCATGAATCATAACTATAAAGTAACAGCAAGTGTAATGGAACAACAATCCCGAATAAACAACAGTCACAATTTAAGAATACATCATACAGTTGTACCGATTTAGGAACATATAGCGCGGTTAATCTGTAATCGAATGTCAATCTGTAAGGAACAACAATGTTATATCAATTATCAAAAGGAACAGAAATGCGATACAAAGTTAAAATGATAACATAGCATTCCTGTTGCAGATAACGATAGTATCCAATCAAGTATATCTAATAGCGCTGATATGTAAAACAGGAAAGTGCGTCAGATTACTGAAAAGAGTAAAAGAAAGAAATCAAACCACACATGAAGCATAAAGATATAATACAGCAGTAGCGTACTCCACCAGAGGCTGGGCCCTTAGCCGCCAGCAGATGCTGCTGGGTTACTTCAGGATCAAAGATGGAATGACAACTAGATTTATATTAAAATATCAAAGCAGAGTTACAGTGGATTACAACAAGAAATCTCTCAATCTCTCATCCATTATCCATTCTCTCTGCCATCCTCAATTCTGAATCTCTAATTCATCCTCAATTCCATCATTCGAATCCCCAAAAATCATCCTCAAATCATCCTCAAATCATCCCCATCTCTGATCTCTGTTTTCATTTAAATAGAGAGAGATCAGAGAGCAGTTACAATAGAGATAACTACAACATGATTTCTATTAAAAAATTGGATTTTTTCCAACCAATTGATAAACAAGAAGATATGTTTCCATCCAGCTTTCAACAAGAGCAAGACGAATTTGGCTTTGCAGCTGAGATTTGGAGGACGGCCGCAACAACAAATCTTAGAAAATTGTGCTCAAAGAACCCTGCGTTTCTCTCAGTAAAAGCTGAATTTGGGAAAACCGTTCTTTAATAAATTTAATTGGGTCCGTTCTGGACAAAACCCATGTTCCGGATTTTCCAGATTCTGCTTCATTTGCTCGAAATCTCAACCGCAAAACCGTCACTTCTTATTCCAGCGAATTTCTGAGTTGGCACTTTTAATGATCAAATCTTCAATCCGGAAATTATCTTGGAGGCTAAAAATGGTGAATAATGTTACAACTGATTTATTAAAACTATCATTGATAAAATCATGCATAATCATCAATTTATTAGAAATAAATGAGAATAAATAATATTCATTCATAGAAGCATAAATCATCATAAAATGGATTTATATAATAAATTATAATAAATGACATGATGAAGAATAGTAGAAATGGGTGGAATAAGTGTTCAAAAGTGATAATAATAATGGCATATTAACGGCCCAACAATGACGACCAACCAGAGCTTATTTTTGGTCCAAAGATTGAAGGTAAATTCCAAGAGGGTCATGTCCCTCCCTTTTACGTAAGCTTAAACATTCATGAAAAAATTCTGCACAATGTTATGCATGACTCGGGCGCTTCCCATAATTTAATGCCAAAAGCTGTAATGGAAAGCCTGGGTCTTGAAATTACCAGACCTTACAAAGACTTGTACTCCTTTGACTCAAGCAGAGTTAAATGTATAGGATTGATAAAAGATCTTTGTGTTAACTTAGGCCAGATTCCAGCCAAGTGTTTAGTCATGGATGTTGTTGTGGCTGATGTACCCCCAAAGTATGGAATGCTTTTATCAAGATCTTGGGGGGCTAAGTTACAAGGAACTATGCAAATGGACATGACCTATGCGACTATCCCTGTTTTTAATCAGGATAGAAGGCTTTACAGAGAGTCACACATGCAATACACAGTGACAAGTCAAGACCGGCCTCAAAAC